>JAQGBT010006154.1:0-13009 GCA_034698585.1 Disparrhopalites patrizii
TATCTCGCCAGTTTTTTGGTGATTTGTTAATCAATCCATTAAGCTTCACACACCGTTTCCTTGTGTCAATTCGCGTCAAAAACAAAGAAAAACTATATAAGAGAGGCTCCACAAGTTTAAAAAAATTAAAAATGGAAGGAGGAGAATTTACAGCCACGGATAATAATAAAGCAGTTCAATTTTTTTGGACTATTTCCCTTAAAATGGTCATTAGTAGTAGCAGCGAAAGAAAAAGAAGAGCAATTATGATTTTCCACAAATAATTATAATCTAGGATGATAAAAAAGAGAACAATAATAGAGGAACCACAATCGAGCAAGATTTTTTAAGTGCCCACACAAAGGAATTTTGTTGTTAAACATGAAAAGTGCATCTTTTCCTGAGGATTCCATCCGTAAGTACTATTACGGGCTTAAGAAAATAAACGTATACAGATGTTTTTTTTGAGGTGGAAAGCAAACAAAAGGGAGTAAATAAAGCAATTAGTTCTCTTCTACCTTCTTCTCTCTATTACGCACATGAAACTGTATAACTCTACTTTGCACGTAAATATCTAGCAAAAACATGTCTTATAGCTTCGGCATATAAACAACTCTCGCCCAGCAGACTCAATTGCCCTTATTTTTCCCCTGAGAGTATTAATGTTTTTTTAATCTTCCTCACACGAATGTTCTATATAGCCCTAAAAAATAATATTTCGCACCAGCACACAACCGCACCACCAATCAAAAAGAGGAATAAGAAGAATAATATATTTTTTTGGCATCCAGCAATTACCTGGTTGGTAAAGGAGGAGCAGGAGGAGGAGGGGGGAAAAAGGAAGACGAGAGATAAAGAAGGAGAGTGGAAGGGGAAAAAGGTGGAAGGAACACAAAAAAAACATAAATTAAAATGGAATAAAAATTTCACAGTTATTCCTCGTAGACGATTCGATGATGGCAAATGCGAATAACGAAGGCCGTCGCGGGAGGAAAAAGAGGACAAGCCGGTCGTAAAAAAATAAACTCACAAGAAAGAAAAAAAAATCTATACCCATCAGGTATACCTATACATATGCAAAACCCAGGGATTCTTCCAAGATGGTTTGTCTTCAGGAGTCTAGCCATCGTCTCCCCCTTCAAACTTAGACTTAGGGAGTGAGAGGGTTAGAGAAAGACTATTATTGCTAATGCTTCCATCGCCATAACTCTTACTTATAAGTGTTTAAAAACACGGAAGGTAAGAAAAAAAAATCTAGAATTTTCATCAACAAAGTCTTGCTTTTATGAAAGAACGGTGAGTACAGAGTTTTTTTTATATTTTCACACAAGATGCATATTTTGTAACCGTGTAAATCATTGTACACAGACTATAAATAAAAAGAATTCTTGTATGCATAATGTACACACCTTCAGTGGAGGAATACATGGGAAATGACGTCGAGGAGTGAGGGGGAAGAGCCATTAAATTGCAACAACATAAGCCACGAGAAGCATTTCACTCTTTGCGAACAAAACAAACAATCCACTATAATCGACCGATTATAAACACCAGAATGTAAGATTCTTTTTTACGTACGCTTTTTTTTAATACTTAAATCCCAGAAGCTTAAAATCCCTGTAGGGGTGAAGCTATTTTTTTAACCAGGCTAAGCATTTACGGTTGTACATACACACGCTGAGCATTTATTGATGTGCATGAGAGTTGCAAGAACGCCTTCCCGCAAAAGTACCGGCTTGTGTGCAAACAGCCGCAGTCCTTGCACGAAAGCTCAAACAAGCCAAATGGGATTCTCTGGGATACTCACTACAATTCGGGGGTTAAAAGAGATATAAATGCAGGGAGAAAAGGGAGGGAGAGGATATAAATGTGAAGACAAAACAGGGAGAACCAGCGGAGCCAGTGGGACAGAGGTTGAAGAGAGGCAAATAAAATAAAATAAGTAATTGCTGAGCATTATTCTTACTCCAACCTCGGGACCTTTATTTGAGAGCGAGCGAAATCAAAAGGAAATAAAAATGTTCTAGGGGGAGGGAAGAAAAGGGAGAAAGGAGAATCGATATCAAAAAGGAAGTAATTGTCGTAAATTTTAGGAAATTGCAAAACCCAGAAAAAAACGACTAGACAAACCGGGACAACACACTTCTAATTTTACTTACGACGTGTGCGAAGGTATAATTAATACATATTTTTTTAACCAGATTTCATATAAGGGTGACTGATATAGCTCCATTTTAACGTATGTATTATATGTACTTTCAAAAAAATCTAATTCCCTAAACTGGCAGCTACACCATTAGCACACGGAATTATAAAATAGTCTGTTAATCGCTACAAACACCCCGACCAAATGCACGTCGATGTTGAAAGGGGACAACCTATACCATGAGCATGTTGTACAATAATTGCAAAGTTCACCATGCGCTGGAAAGGAGGAAAGCAATAGAAGAAAGTTGAGACAAGTCAGAAAAAGTGAGAGAGAGAAAGAGACAGAGAGAGAGAGGAGAAAGAAAATTTGCCAGACCAAAATAAAAGGTCGGCCAACATAAACTAATATAAGTCTGTACTATAAAGGTGGGAGAGTCGTAATCACTTTTTCTCATTTATTTATAATCCAACAAGTAAGGTCCTTTTACCCTATCTCGCTCTCTCCCCATTGATCCTAATCATCACCCCTCCATACCCGTACACTTCAGACCAACTATTCTCACGAAGCCTCACCGTCCGCACATAATGTACATATGTACACATAGAAAGAAAGAGTTGTATTATCCAAAAGGAAAAAAATGTTTATGATAACTCGTAATAAGAGGAGGAGGGTCCCCAATTACCATCGGGCTATGCAGGCTATGACTTTTTGGAGAGAGAGAGAGAGAGAGAGAAAGCGAGGAGAGACCTCACATATTCACATATGTGAAATAAATAAGCTGAAAGCCAGGGTCGTAATGAAATTTATATGTATGCGCCCCCCTAATTGTACATAAGTCCATGGATATACTTAGAAGTCAGAGAACACTTTCGCAATATAATTTTTTTTTCGGGTGTGTAAGTAAAACAGTCAAGTTCCAAATTTTTATTACATCCCTCCGTTAATGCTAGCATTAGTAGTAGCTCGTGATAAAAAAAAAAGTATTTTCATTCCATCTCAGAGCAGTACACAAACCAGCAAAAGCAGCGCGAAACGTCTTGGAGTAATTATTACACAAGGAGAGCGAGAGACAGACAGAAAGAACTTTTTCGTTAGCGTATAAAACCAAAAAATGCTCACGATGACGGAGAACGAGCAAGCCATACCATAAACGCATAACAAAAAATATGTAATGCAGAGCCAGTGATAAAAAAAATCCGTTCGCTTAAGACCAGCCAGAAAACACATAATATTGAAATGATATTACCGAAAAGATCTTATACAAAGATGGTGAGAGAGCAAGGGAAAGCGAGAGGGGAAGGGAGAAACATAGAAAAGGGTTTGAATTTGCCAAATATTTTTCTACCTAAACCCTGCAAGAAAAGTTGAATACTAAAAAAAAAAAAAATAAAGCACCTTTGTAGGCTGAGTCACCCCTCGAATACACGCATGCAAGAAGAAATAAAAGGTTCTGGAAAAGGGGGGAAGAGAGAGACTCGAGAGAAAGAAACAGACAACCAGTCAGTCAATACTCGGTAAGTTATTACAAGGCGAGTGGGTTCATGTTTTCGTTTTGCAAAGCGTACTATAAAACAACAAGAAACTATAAAGTGTCTGTTTATAGTACACATTTTTACCCCAGGCCTAATTCTACACATGTGTATAATCACGTATGTCTGTAATAAGTGACCCTTATATAGTAGTAATGGCATTGTATAATAAAATTGAAAAAATACACGAGAAAGGGTTCCTTCTTTCTCCCTCCTTTTTTTTACCCACATGTAACATTTTTTCGCAGGCTGTGCAAAATAATGATATAAAATTTTTACGAGTCTCAATTTTATTCATCCTTGAGGTTTTTTTTCTTGGAGAAGCTCAAAAACTTAAAAACGAAATATTTTAACACTTTGTACGTACCTAAGCCTATACACACGAGCAACATACCTTTTTACCCTGTATCGAAGGATTAATATAGTTTGTGCACATGTACATATGTATTTTCGTTAAGGCCTTTCTCTCTCTCTCCCTTTCTATCTCTCTCTCTCTCTTCCTCCGTATCATGTGCTTTCTTTGCACGTACACAATTTTACAACAAGCCAAAGAGAGTATAAAAAAGGGATGATAAAAAACTTTTAAGAGAGCCGTCGGAGTATGTTACACATGTGTGGCTCCTTTGCCCATTTCCTCACGACAATTCAGACCCTTGATTAATAATAATATACGATCTTCCTCACGAGACACTCGGAGTCCGTCTCGCGGTAGTTGGAGATGGGTGGGTTCAATCCCGCCATTTTAAAAGAACTTGAGAAAAGATGCTACCGAATGACAGAGATGTATCCTTCGGGGGGATTAATATTGTGCTACTTTAACTACATAGCGCTATCCTTATGTCAGAGACGAGCATCGCAGACTGGGACCATCGAGTCCCTTGCAACTATTTCAAATTGGGGCGGAAAGAAAGCCGCTAGAAGAGACGCAAGCGATAAATGAAAAGGGATAAGGGAGATACCGCTAAAATGGGGAAAGAAGAGAAAGGAAACGAAAGAGATTGACAAAGAAACGGATTATGGATGGGATACACAAAGAGAGACGAGTGGGAAAGACTTGAAGACAAGACCCAAAGAAAAGTGTAGGCATTGAAGCAGAAGATATCTTCAAAAAAAAAGTTAGTTTGCAGAGCTGAAAGTAAATAATGAACTTGAATATCGCGTGTGCCTTTTGAATATAAACACGCAAAGGGAATTTTCACGGATCCAATCATCTATTTTTTTACATGCCATAAATAGAGATCATCAGATGCACAATCTTCCCCATCTTCCCATGTAACTCTGCCTCAATACTCTAAGGGATGTGTGTACTTTATTATTATCAGAGAAAGAAAAAAAATCCCATGAAACCACAAAACTGTTTCAAAGAAGGGTAATGAACAGTTCATAATAAAAAAAATATCCTGCAGAATGGGATAAGTAATTTTTAAGTAAACAAACAGGGATGGATTCAACTTTATATATGTAAGGCAGGGAAAGATACTTCTAATAGACTGTTACAAGGTTGAAATGTATAGGAAGGGGGAAATAATAAAATACTGATAAGAACACCTATATAAGAGGAGGAGGAGTGGCAGTAGTAGCAAAATAAAGTAGCTGAAAAGGAAGGAGAAGAAGCTTCGTGGATGGGAGGTAACGCCAAAAAAGAAATGTGCATTCAACTATTCTCTTAGCTATATAATAATACGGAAGCAAAAATGACTACAAGAGAAAGAAGCAGAAAGGAGAAAAATCATGGAAGACGAAGGCATAATTACTGTACGTCCTATAGTACATACAGGCATAGAAAAAGCTCCAAAATATAGGGTGATGCAAAACGAAATGATGGGAAATAGCAAACAGAGAGAGACAGAGAGAGAGGCAGGGAGTGAGTGAGAGCCGTAAAAATCTTGAAGGGGAAAATGGGAAGGAAATATAGTAGTTAGTATGTAGTCATAAAAAGGGAAGTAAATGAGAGTCACGAAACGTAACAGAAGTGGAGATATCAAAAATCATAATTATAACCTTCTTCCCTTAATATTATTCTAAATAAGCAGAAAAAACCCAGCCCATTATTTTGAAGCGGAAAGAACGATGGAGAAGAAAAATTCCTTGCAGACACTTTAGAACAAATCACTTCTTTTATAAACTTTTTCTAATGGCACCAAAGTGAAGAAGGAACCAAGATAATAACCGCACAAAACGTATAGGCGTAATTACAATTATTATTGTGTAGTACTGTAGAGAAAGGGGGAAAAAATAAATGACATTGCATGCACATATCTGCACGGAAAAAAGGAAAAAAAAACAAAACTTTTCGCCAATGTTTCACATTTCCTTCCTCCAAATGTATTGTGTGATGGTTAGATGAAGAAGCACAGGACGCTGGTATTATTATTAAAAAATATAATGATATTATTATCATCCCGCAAAAAGCCTCAAGATAAATGGTTGGAGAAAAGTCTGGGGAAAAACAATTTTTTCCCCCTGAGAAATACCACTGCTTTTTCTGAAACTGTGGCTTTCTATCAAAAATCTACCATATCCTGTAAAAACTTTTATATGAGGAGGTATAGACAGTAGATAAAGGCGGAGAAACAAGAGGGGCAAGAGAAGAAGAAGCAGAGAGATGACGGAAAAGGTAAGATGTTGTGTTCGTCGTCCCCCAAATAGATGGAAAAAGTTTTTTGGACACATGTTTTATAAATGTTGTAGTAAATAACAATTAATAAATGAACTGACTTGTGGAGTGAAGCGGATGTGCGGTGCCGTTTCCATTCACTTGATGTCGTCCTCCCACGAGACTCAACGGTGAAATCTGCAATAAATTATATCATCAACATCTCATGAATTACAACGTAAAGGACTCGTACAAGTGAAAGAAAGAAGGAAGAGAGGGAGCGACACAAAAAAATGAAGTAATGTGCCAACTCTACATGACTATTAATCAATCTTATTATACTGACTCGTCTCTCTCTCTCTCTGTCTCTCTCTCTCTGTCTCTCTCTCTCTCTTTATCTCTCTCCCTACTTGTGTCTTTGTGAGGTTTAACCACTTTTCTTCGTCTTCCCCAGACAAGATCCGTATAATAGCAAAAAAAATATATAGTAGTAAGATCCACCTCTATCCTACATAGTCTTTTATAGTACACTTGCATTTTAGTAGCTAATCTATGAGTGTGGCAAGCATCGAAGACACAAAAGATAATTTTCAAGTTCATGTTCACAGTTAACATTCCACTTGAATAGGAACAAGCGTCACCTGCTCCCCAAAACGACGGAGAGGAATTCCATTATTTAATATGTGTAATAAAAATTCCAATTGTTCCTCATCTCTTCCGTACAGTGTTAAACAAGTCCCATTAAAAATGGTATACAGTGTTAATTCTTGAACATCACCCCCATGATTTTCTCTTTTCAGATCTATCTATATACACACATACTTTTACAAAGTTCCAAGTAAAAAAAATACAATTAATAAAGTTTACGTGCATGCTGACGTTCTCCCCCCTTTAAAAAAAATTAACACTTCATACATTACCGTAAGGAGAGGATGGACACATATAAAAATACCTACCACGGTGTAAACAATTTTACAAGAACGTTCAGAACAATGTATCTAACCTCCCACTTGAATTTCTTAGGCTACATTTTACTTCAAAGCTTAATGCTACTGCACTTGAAGGAGTAGTCCAAATGATGAAAATATAGTTAGTGAGGTACGTCCAATCATAAGTTTAACGAGAAGGGAAAAATTGAAAAAAAAATCAGTTTCCAATGCAATTTTTAATGGCACCATTACACCTTCCGTGCGTTTAAATCTTCGGCCATATAGTTAAAAACAAAAGACAAAAAAATCGATCCCAGCTCAATGAGGATAGGATTGTTATGTGTATAGATACATATGTAAATACATACCAGAGATGCCCACCACTGGTCATTGGAAGTTGATTAGTGGAACAAGTCATATAATCACAAGAGAGAGAATTGTTGTTGTCATGAGTAGACAAAGTGATACGAATCACATTTTCCTTTCTCTCTCCATCTTAGAATTTTATTACCTTTGGCATGGAAGAAGTTGTTAGGAGCTTGTAGCAGCTTCTATGTTCATCAAGAGCCTTCCCCACTCTCGCCTATCTACTTTTACCATTCCTTTCAAACAAATAGTAATCATAGTTGTTGAAAGGGAAAAAACTATAAATGGGAACTACTTCGACGAAAATTCAATAAAAGTTACTTGTCAGAAGTTATGCCTATGATTATGGGGAGGCTAGTATGCTGAGGTTCATTTGCATTTTTACCCCAGGATAATGCATATTCCTTTGGCAAGTGCGAGTATATTTTATTTCTTGGGGGATTATATAAGATTTTAAATACTCTTACATCTCATCAACTTCTTATGTCTTTCCCCCATAAATCCCCTCGCAAGCCTAAATAGAAATCACAATCAATGCACAATTACTTGTGTCTGTACCGATTTTAACTAGTCCTGGAATCCTTAGTACATTGTGCATCCTCTATTTAATTTAAAGTTAATGCCTTCCACCACATGAGATTTCAAATCAGATATTCTCTTGCATTTTTTTTTCACACCAGCATTTACAATAATTTCCATGGACTTAAGCTAGTTGTTTAACTCTTTGCGGCATCCTTCATATATGCATGCCTTATTCACACCACCAAGTGGTGAATACATTTTGTCTTAAAAAGCAATTTCTCAACTTTTTAATCACTTGACACGACTGGCACTGCACACATGACCAAATGTAATATTTTCCCCCTTGAAATCGCCGCAGTTAAAAGAAAACAAAATACAAAATGAAAAAAAAAAATATTGTAAATTGAATACTAATGACATGTGCAAGTGAGGAAATGGGGAAAAACATAAAAATTCAATTAATAATAAATCTTTGGACAGTCCCACTGCCACTGATTAGTCACATATGCATTAGCCCTGTGAGCAACCCCATACATTTAATTAGTGTTCCATCTCGAACCCAAGTAAATTAAGCTTCAGTTTCTTTTACTACCATAGAACATAAAGGGGGAAAAAATTAATATTTTCATACAATGAAATAAATCTTTAAGGGTGACCAATTGCTCAGTAACAAAAAAAATGAGAGAGAAAAAGAGCCAAAACAAAAAAATTGCGAGATCGAGCCGGTTTGCATGTTTTTTGAAAGGTTTGAGGAAAGTACTAACCATGTCCGGGTAAGGGCCGTAGGAAGCCCGTCGTCCTTCTCGGCGGTTCCCATCGATGGCAGCTTGTAGCTCCGCCGGCGTACTCAATCGTTTCTTTTCACATTCGAAGGGGTACAGGTACTTCATGTACCTAGAGGAACAAATAAATTAAACAGACAAATTAATCACCATTACGAGCTCTGATTTACATTCGGAGCGGTGTGGTAATAAACAAATTGACAATTTATTCGATGGAATGAGAGAGCCTAGATTATCATCAAATGTGATCACGATTCCATATACATAATTGCTTTTCAGAATTCCTCACATTTTACATACCCCTCGGTGACACGTTAGCATAGTAATGTAATTAAATATGGCTGCAGATACCAGAAACCTATTCAAAAATTCAGATTTTTCTCCCTGGGAGCAATGACTCAGAGGATTTCATGTGGTAGTAAGTACGGAAGGGAGAGGAAGGAGAGAAAGGAAGAGAGAAAGAGAGAGAAAGAGAGAGAGAGAGAGGGAGACAGAGACAGAGAGAGCGGAAGAGACAGAAGGGCAAGAGATATGTTAAAGAAGTAAAAAAAATACATTAGGATTAACATGTGCGGTAAATATAGATGTTAATGACGAGAATTTATTTGGAGAGTCAAAGAGAGAGATGCGTCCTCCTCTTTTCTCTCTCTCTTTCTTTCTCTCTCTCTCTCTCTCTCTCTCTCTTTCCACCATGTGTGCGCTACCATCATTTGTTTTCCTCGGAGAAGAAAGCATGTCAAAAAAGAGAGGACGGGAAAACTATACAAGTGTCTATATAAAAAACAAACTACAACATTCTCTCTCTCTCGGTCTCCAATAGGAGTTGTACACATGTATAAACATTTCGCATACACTTTCAGAATTCACTCAGACACAACGGTATAATGACATCAAGTGTGAATAGTATTGTACATATTATTTTTATATATATTTGGGAGCATGAAGGGGAGAGGGAGAGAGAGAAGGAAAGATCGAGCAAGATTTCAACGACTACTTATCTTAGCCAAGTTGAAAATTTGAGATGGATGACTTTATACACATTTGACTCTTGTGCTCCTTGTGCTACTCTTGACGCGAGCGAGGGAGAGATGAAAAAAAATGCTCTTCAATAATCAAATCTACCTTCCTTCAATACTTCTCTGCACACACAATAGACAGCTTTGAGGGACTGGATCCAAAATTAGAATTTACAATTTATACAAATAAAGATTTTTTATTTAACACCAACGTTTCCTTCGACAGCTATCACCTCGTATAGTATACAAAGCCAGTATTTATGTATATAAAGTTTGACTTTCGTAATTCATCTTCAGAGAGAAAAAAAATGTCTTGCCGCTATGACTTGTACAGCAATCCATATTTTAATATTCGATGGCAAAAACGTTTCTTGGTTTTTTAAAAATAAAGTTGGTGTGAACCACCCAGTAACAATTACTTGGGGCAATAAAAGAAATGCTCACCTGATGAAAAATATAATTTCGTTTCATTCATTCATTTTTTAAAAATAAAAATCAGATTTTTTTAATTGGAAGAGATTAACCCTTTTATAAGGAGTATTTGCAAGAGATATCTTCAGGAAAGGCTGGATATTGTAAAATGACATTACATTTTTTTGGGGGTGGTGGCCAATGGCTACACAAATTTATTTTGGACAGGATTTTTTATGAAGATGCAAAAATATGAAGAAAAAAATATATATGAAAATAAAGAAAGGACGTGTATAAACAGTTTCTTGAAGCTATGACGGAATAGTTCTCTTGAGGTTATTTATAGTCGACATCATATCTGAAATCCATTAAGCCTTCATCATATCACTCGCTCGACTTCCAACTCCCGCCTCACTCCTTTCCCTTCTTCTGATCCGACTTCACACTAACAATAGATCATCTCACCCGATGTCAGCATCCCATATTTGGTGTCTCTCCGATCCCGATTTATGCATTCTTTTTTACCACCACCACTTTTCTCAGATAAGGAGTTGCATACTTTTTTTCTCTTTTTTTTTCTCTTCCTCCTCTTCCAACGTCCATGCATATAGGCCTTATTAGTATTGTACCACATCGACATTTACTGGTAACTCATTTGTACATACAGCTCTCATTCTCCTTGTCTCACAAAAGTATGTACAAGATGGGGGTACACATATTCATCATCGTACTACTAATTTTACCGAGACTTTTACAATCAATCTAACTTTAGCCATCAGTAACACTACTGCTCTCACTACTACTTACAATAACAAGTACGAAAAAGACCTACTAATCAGTTGGGTACACTCAAGGAGCATAACTATCGAGTAAAAGAGCTTCATCAACTACATAGAAATTACTTGGCAGTTTTCCTGTCTGTCTCTCTCTCTCTTTTCTCTTTCATTCTCTCCCATGGTAATTTCGTAGGAATCGTAATTAGGTATTTAAAACTTGATAATCACTACTACTAGTAGACGGAGCCGAATGCGGGAGAGAGGATATTTGGATGCCATCAATCTATTTTTTGAATCGACACAACAAGAAGAATAACATCTGAAAATAAAAGAATTTTTGGCAACCAACATTCTTTTATACCAACTTCTATCCTTTCCACCACCCCAACTGCCACCCCAACTTGAAAACAACTGTCAGTTCCTCGTCTGTGTGATTAAGTACATTTTTTCAAGGAACCGCACATCAACGGCAGGAAGAAACGGGGAAACTGAAGCGTATATATTATAATTACATCTCTAAAAATATAAACTTGTATTGAATTAACATTCTGTCAATTACGATTGGATATTTTAAGACCAATAACCAATCAATGCCGAAGACCTTGCATTAACCCGAATAAATAGATCTACACACCTTTTTTCGTCATTTTCTAAAATATGTAGACATCTTTTTTTTTTGCACCCAGCATTTATATCATTTCACCAAAATTTCCCAGCTGTTTTTCTTGTAAACTGCAGCCATGAAAAATGAATACTTGCTCAATTACTAGAAAAATATTGAGAAGGGAAGAGTGTCATAAAAAGGAAGGGAAAAAACTTACTGTGTGCGGAGTGTGAAAGCGGCAGATGTAATAGAAGATGGCAAATGAAGACCTTTGATAATCTCTTGCCATAATTTTTTATTGATGACGTCGACCAGACCGCCTCGGGCGATGACCAGATTGTATAGTTCATAGAGGTCCAGCACCTGCTTCGCCATAATGGGCAACCGGTTGATCGGCGTTCCTGTAATTTTTTTTAAAGACACACAAAGAAAAATAAAATCAATATGAAGGCACAAGCACAAGAATCAAGAACATATTCCTAGCCATTTACCTACCAAATATCTTTATCCTGAAACGCAGATTCTTATTCGTCTTTTTTTTTCATAAGGGGAAAAAATTCGTCTTACAAAACAAAAGCATTCTATGAGCATTAAAACCATTTTGTTGTTCTAATCGTATACCCTACCTTTTTTTTCTCATCACCCACAAAGGTGCGCAGACATAGTTCTAAGTAACATGCAAGAAGAAGAAACAACAGATATTTGTTCCAGCCGCCATCAATTGTTACTCCATTTGTTCATGATAAATACCTCTTTCCTCGATATGAATCCAATATGCATAGTAATTGTGGGCATTTATCATCCGGCATTGTGGATAAAAAAAAATTATAATAGGTTCAGCGGATAAGGAGAATTGGAAAAATTTACTACGTGAAACCTCATAAGATGTAAGGCGGAGAGAGAGAGAGCGAGGGAGAAAGGGTCAAAGCAAAAGAGATATTGAATAATTGGACTCGGATAATGCAGCAATTGAATAGATTGTAAATGTAATTCATTAATTCTGGTTTCTCTCCGTGTACCACACCCAGTAAAGAAAAGCCAGTGGAATTCTTTTTGAGCTTATGGTATGTACAGGCAATATTAAAACATCGGACTGTCTGTGTTTATGAAGGCTCGTTCCAGCACCCAGTCTCAAAGGCTCAGCCAGGACGCTCACCAAAATATTTATTCAATCACACAGTTCTTCCAGCATATTTTAAATAATTCTACTTCATTCCAATGATCCAAAATATCCATATTATGTACGTATATTTTCCGCCTGCGCTTATTTCATTAAAAAAATAAGGAGAACGTGCGGGGAAAGGCGGAAAAAGAAGAAAAAGGGTGAAATGGAAGAGAGAGAGAGAGAGA
>JAQGBT010006155.1:0-13005 GCA_034698585.1 Disparrhopalites patrizii
TAATTGAAATTTGCAGTGGAAATTGAATTTGCATTTAAAATTTGTAATTGAAATTTGCAGTGGAAATTGAATTTGCAATTACAATTCGCAATTGAAATATGCAATGGAGACATGTACAATGAGAATTTGCAATGGAAATTTGCAATGAACATTCGCAAAGAAAATTTGAACGGAAATTTCTATGGACATTTACAATGGAATTTTGAAATGGAAATTTGCACTAGAAATTTGCATTTAAAATTTGCAGTGAAAATTTGCTATGAAAATTTGCAGTGAACATTTGCTATGAAAATTTACATAAAAAATTTGCAATGGAAGTTTGAAATGGAAATTTGCTGTGAAAATTTACAATTGAAATTTCCAAATGAATTTGCATTTGAAATTCAAACTCGGTGAAAAAACACAGTTAAAATCATTCCAATTTGAAGCTCGTTTACTCAATGTCGAAATTCGTATTTGAATCTCAATGGCAATTTGCAGGTATAACTACATTTTCAATTGCGATTAGCATAAGCACGTTTTTTCTAAATAAATTGAAAACAAACAAATCTGCTGTGTTTGTATGTCAAACAATGCGTTCTAATGAATTTTCCATTAGAACGCAATTGAGACCAAAAACATGCGCCAATCGTGGAAAAATTAATTAATTTTGATGTAGTGTAATTGTTTGCTTCCAGCAAAAAACGTAATTGAATTAAATTCGGACCAAGTTCAAAATTAAAATTCCGAGGTCAACAAATTTAAATAAACGATTATATTTAATCAATTTCGAATATCTTTAAAATACGAAATTCTTCAATACGAGTATTTCTCGCCAGAGAACTTAAAAAATGCATACTCAACTTTATCCTAAAATTGATACTCGAACCTAAATTGATACTCACAAAACACGTAACTTGTAGTTGTACCAATAAGAAACTCTCCAATCTCTACCGTTAGCTCTCCCATGATCTAAGAAGAGGGACAGACATTGCCATTATTTTGGGTTTATTTAAATTCCCATTTCGTCCACAATTGTATATTTATTGCAAAGTCTCAAAAAAAAAAAACTACACTCACTTTCCACTGGAGGCCATCCTCTCATCGGTCATGGAGAGAGTCAATGTAATAAGGGGAAGGTCAAGTGAATCATGGGATTTTATGCCTTTTAATAATCATTACTCATGTCCTCACGCCCTCCCAGTGGCTTTCCAAATGTCTCTTTTGTCTCTAAACAGCCTCTTTTCACATGGAAATACATACAATATTTTCCCTCTCTTTCTCTCGCTTTTCCCTCTGCAATTTTTTTCCTTTCTCCCTCCCCCATTTGTCTCGCAGTGCAATCTGTTTATTAAATATGCGGGGACAGAAATAGCCAAATAACTATACCGTGGACTCTCCCTATAATAACATTCAAGGGAAGGACGTTTAAAGCTGTTATATAGAGAAATGTTCTTACACAGAACATTAATTATGTTGGGGTCAAATTAAACTAAAGTACAAAAATCTCATTTTAAACAGGTATTTGTATGTGTTTTAATGCAAATCTCGGAATTCCATTTGAAACTTGATGATTTGGCTCCAGCGCGGGGTTTAGTTTCACCATTTTGCCCGCTCAAAAAATGAATGTTGTTATATGGAACTTCAAACAACTGTCTAGTGGCGTCTCTCTATAACAGCACTGAAGGAAATGACAAAAAATATTGTTACAGGAAAAAGTTGTTATACACTACATAAAATATGTACCCTGTATGTACATATGAAGGGCGGGGAAGATAATGTTGCTATAGAGAAATGTTGTTATAAAGAGATTTGTTATAGAGAGACCCCACCGTAGTCTATTGTGGAGGGCGGGGAAAATATATTGCTACAGAGAAATGTTATGCAAATATTGTTACATAGAACAAATTCATAATGTATACATTCTACCGGGAATGACGGATCTTGTTATAGCGAAAGTGTTATGGAGAGGCTCGCTATAGGGAGACTAAACTGTGGAGGTGTGTCGGGGATATTTTTTTGGCAGGACAAGTAGCAATGGTTCCCTTCTGTGTACAAATCATTAACGAGTTACATGTTTTTCCATGTGTGAGCAAACAAGTCATTAGGGACATTCAAGAGGGAATCATTGCCATGTAGAAAATGTTTTTGAGCACGATTTAAATTTTAAATGTACGAAATTTGTATATATATATACTAAATTTGTATATATATATACTAAAGGGAATAATGGGGGAGGGGGAGGGGGTGGAATTGTATATCCGTGTCTATACTTTATTATTTTCTCCCCCTTCGACATGGAGCATGATGGTGCGGGGGGACAGAGAGGAAATGAGAAGAATTGGCTCTCGTCCATATGACGAAGGCGGTGAGCTTAAAAAGGCTCATTATTTGTCAGTTGATGGCTCTTTTTTGAGAGAGAGAGACTACAATAAATAAAGAGAGTGAGAGGAAACAAGGGAAATGTCATGTTTCATTGGGATTATGGGCCAATACGGTGGAGTCTCCATATAACAACTCTGAAGGGAAGGGCGAAAAATATTGTTACAGAGAAAGGTTGTTATATACAACATAAAATATGTAGCTTATATGTACGAAGGGCGGAAAAAAAATTGTTCTTATAGAGGAAAGTTATTGTAAAGAGACTTGTTATACAGAGACTCCACTGCATGTACATATAGCTTTTTTGGGGGTGGGGCCACCCACACATTGACCGACCCACCTACAAGAGCGCTTCATTTCTCCGTCACATTCTTAGCCACAAATTTTTTTTCTCCCTTGCGTTTAATCCAGTGTCATAAAAAAAGGGCTTACTAGCCCATCAATATAGGATTTCTTTACATATGTTATAGGTATACATATGTACGGTCCCAAAAAACGGTGTAATCCTTTAAACAATATAGTCGACTCTCTCTATAAGAGCACCCTATCCACACCAAAAATAGTGCTCTTATAGCGAACTGCTGGTATAGAGAATTAGTTAAAAAAATATTAATTAATTAAGATTATTTTCAGGCCTAACTTTGATAATTTTCCAAATTCTAACAATATTTACACAATTGGGCGTAAATATTTACATTTTAGTGAGAAAAGAATACAATTGTGGTGGTATAGAGTTCCGGTGCTGTTATAGAGAAAAAGTTAATGTTGAAGGGATACCTGAATTAGGCGCTAATGCTCTTATAGGAAGAAAGTGTTGTTACAGTGAGAGGAATGCGACCGAGGGAAGAAAATACCCTGCTGTTATAGAGTAACTGATGTTATCGGGAGTGCTCTTATAGAGAGCACTATTTACACGGTAAAGCTATAGGGGGGATTCAGCACTGCTGTTATAGAGTAACTCCTGTTATGGGGAGTGTTCTTATAGAGAGCGCACTTTACATGGTGAAGCTGTAGGGGGGATTCAGCACTGCTGTTATAGAGTAAGTGCTCTTATACGGAGGGCCGGTATAGGGAGAGTCGACTGTATGACAATGTATGATGTTACTATGCTGATCAATAGAAAAAGCATGTTTCCCATGCAGAATTTTATTTTGGATGTAAGAAAAAAAATGCATTCAGATCTGACCAACAATGGCCGAGTTATGGCGGTTTTTTTCAAAAAAAAAACATTTAAATTTTCGACAAAATATCTTTTTTATTTCTGTCTATAGGGACAAAGCTTTTAATGTTCTTCCAACCGTGCAAAATGGGGCAAGCGTGTTTTCTAAGTAGAATTTTATGGTGAATTCAGAAAAATTATTTTCATTAAGATCAAGCAAACATTTGGGCAAGCTGGGGCTATTTTTTCGCGCCGAGTTCAAAAATAGGAATTTTTGCTGAAATTAATATTTTATTATATCTTCGAAAATTCCATATAAAAACTATTTTTAAACTAATGAAAAGTATTAAAAATGATGGAAAGCAACTTTTGAGAGCTTTGAAAATGATAGCTTTTCAAAAAATAATTTTAATATTTTTGCCCAAAGAGTGTGCCGTACTGAAGCGTAAACGTGTTTGTGAGCTGTTTCGAATCGCTTGTCAGAATTGCTAATTTAATGATTTTATTACAACAAAAACTATTCAGATGTGTTTTTGCGTAAATCACCGCTAAATTTTAAGCTATATAAACAAAGTTCTGCAAATTTATTTTGGTCCGTGAAGGCAGCACCAAATATCGATTTAACTGAAAATTCTGATGTTTGAACTTGGCGCGGAAAAATTGCCGTAGCTATAGGCCAATTCGTGCTGGATGTTCCCGGGAATGTTTTTCCTAGATTTACAATGAAATTCTGCATGGGAAACTTACTTTTTATATTTTGTAGCATATTTGCATCATATTGTTTAGGGGGCCAAATCTTTCCCTGGAACCCTGTATTATACATGGCATTTGTATGTTGAATTTTATTGCTATTTTCACAAAAACTGCTCTTCGTCACCTCGAAAGCCTTGCATTTAATGTCGGTCTTTCTCTCTCTCTCTCTCTCTTGCAGTCCATATTTCTTCTTTCATTGCTCATCTCCAGCTCTTTCCCGGCCTCTCCTTGACTTTTCAGGGGAGAGGGCCATTTAAAAAAATCCTGCATCATTAACTGCACAATAAAAAGTTTTGGGGGACACATAAAAATGGGAGGGTACAATTTGCAATTCCCTTTTGACTATTCCGCACTAAAAGGAACTGTCACACTTTTAAAACGGAAGCTGTGAGGGAAATATGGGGAGTCTTTTATATACTGTAATAGAGAGAATACGGCCATAAATCCTTGGGGTGTCCTCTCACTTCATCTGGCAAGGGGAAATATTGACCGAGGGAAAAGTGTGGGATTTATACGGTCATATTATGATGAATTTTGTTATAACAGAACTGCATATGGGGAACTTCTTTATAGCGGCTAGGTCCCTGGACAAAACTACGTTTCAGAAGTGGTTGCATTTTAACATTAAACAAATAATAAGCATAACAAACTTCCTAAAAATGTATCATCATTTCTCTCAAAATTTGTCTTTATTTCGATAAAAAATTTCTTATTTCTCTCAAAATTTGTCTATTTCTATAGAAAATTCTCTTATTTCTGTCAAAATGTGTTTTTATCTAATTGCAAAATTTATTGTCATTTCCGTCAAAATTTGTCTTTATTTCCTCCACATTTATCTTTACTTCCCTTAAAATTAATCTTGATTTCTTTTAAAAATTATATTCATTTTTCTCAAAATCCTCTTGAATTCTCTCAAAAATTCTGTGGATTTCTCTCAAAAATTCTGTTGAATTTTTTAAAAAATTCTGTGGATTTCTCTCAAAAATTCTGTTGAATTTTTTAAAAAATTCTGTGGATTTCTCTCAAAAATCCTCTCGAATTCTCTCAAAAATCCTCTTGAATTCTCTCAAAAATCCTCTTGAATTCTCTCAAAAATTCTCTTGAATTTTCTCAAAAATTATCGTGAACTCTCTCAAAATTGCTTTTGATTTGTCTAAAAACTCACCTTGAATTCTCCTAAAAATTTCTCTTGAATTCTCTCAAAAATCCTCTTGAATTCTTTAAATAATTTTTGTAAACTCCCTCAAACATTCTCTTGAATTCTGTCAAAAATCCTCTTGAATTCTCTGAAAAAGTCACGACTTCTGTAAACATTTATCTTTATTTCCTTAAACAATTGTCTTGATTTTCCTCAAAATTCACCTAGAATGCTTCTAAGAATTTCTCTTTATTTTCCTTAATATTTATTTTCAATTCTCCAAGCATTTCTTGTCAGTTCTCTCAAAACTTGGCTTTATTTCTCTAAAAATATGTTTTGTTTTTAAATGTCTCTGTTTTCAAGCCAGTCCGAATGTTTCACTTGAATTTTTTTCTGATTTTTCTTGGTTCCAGACATAAATATTTTACACAATCCCAATAAAGTTTTCAAAAAATCGCAAGTTTCCCTCGTTATAGCCAAAAGCCACTAGATAGAACAAAATCTAAATTAACAATTAGAGGCTGCTTTTGAGCGAAACATTTGCTGTCCTCCCCAATCTTATTTTGCCAGGATCTGGTCCACTAATAGGACATGTGAAGCAATTACAATGGGCTAAATTGGCTGGCACTGTGTAAAAACTTGCTTCCAAAAGTATTAATTAGGAAGCCACAAGGCTTGTTTAATGCCGCAGTACGCATATTTATTTTTGTCCCTCAATTTCGTCTTCCTCCACAATGCCAAATGAAATTGAATATTATAATTACCCAAACACAAGCTCGGGAGGAAGACAAATTGAAAAATGGTGCTGACTCCCTCATCTCGCTCATAAGAACACAGTATAATTCCCAGTCGAAAAAACATCTCTCCAGATCCTTTCCCAATACCTTAAGCAATCACATTCAGATCTCTTTTGTAAGCGCCATCTGGAAATCTCCTACTAAAAAAAAACTCATTTGTAAACATGAGACCGACGTTTGCGGGGGGATAATCACACAATTTCCTTGGCTAAATCCGAATCCTGAGCCGGAACGTTTAAGCATATTCCAAGGAGATGGGCTGTTGTAGTAAAAATAATCATTGGGAGAGAAAATTCCATGTTCCATTTTTTTCTCTCTTGGAAGCCATAATAATAAAAAAAAAAATCAGTCCAAATGACTGGGGAAAAACTCGTTGAGGGAACTCTCAATCATAACCCGACGCTTAATGGCGTCCTGCCCCTAAACTGAAATAAATGTCCTCTCTCTCACCTAAAAATCCCGTCGTAAAAATGCAACGTGGGTTCTTCAATTTTCCGTTAACTTTCCCGTATTTTACCACCGCTTCGCGGTTTTTGACCTTTTTGAAAAACGAGCATTTTATGGGTGTCCGCACCCGCGTTTCTCACAATGGTGGGGAAACGTGCGAAAATCTCTGCCACACGTTCTCGATGCACCAAAATTGGTTCATAAAAGCATGCTCAACTTAACGACAAACATGTTGTGTTTATGAAACGAATTTTACGAACGTCCTTTGTTTATGAAGACGGCCTCAACTGAGGGAAATCGCTTGAAAAAGGTTCTCATCATCGTTCAAAACAAAGCACTTAGAAAATGTTATCAATTGATGAAAATGGTTTCGAATTAGATGAGAACGCTTCGACACGTTTTGAATCAGATGAGAACGTTCCAAAAGGTCTTGCATCAGATGCGAACGTTGCAAAACGTCTTGAGTCAGATGAGAACGTTGCAAAACGTTTTGAATCAGATGAGAACGTTTCAAAACGTCTTGAATCAGATGAGAACGTTGCAAAACGTCTTGAATCAGATGAGAACGTTGCAAAACGTTTTGAATCAGATGAGAACGTTTTAAAACGTTTTGAATCAAATGAGAACGTTTCAATACGGTTCGTAGAAATATAGTCTTCGAAAGGTTTTGAACGTAGAGAATGCTTTCTGTAAGATGACAATGTTTTCGAAACGCTTTGAACGTTTAAAACATTTCGAAACGTTTTGAGAAAATGGAGAAAACATTCGTAACTTGACTTAAAACATTTTCTGTTGATAAAGATTAGTTCACCAACGTTTTCTAATCTATACCAAAACGTTCTCAGCTAACGAAAATCGTTCCAAAACTCTTCCTGATTTAAAAACGTTTAGAAAACGTTCGCAACTGATCAAAATTGCTTTAAAAACACACTCAACTGATGCCAATCGTTTCGAAAACGTTCTCAGCTTATTAAAAAAAAACGCTTTGGAAACATTTCAGAAACCTTGCCAACTTATACAAAAAACGTATTAGAAACGTTCACATTTGATGGAAAAAACGTTTCAGTAACGTTCACAACTTATACAAAAGACGTTTCGGAAACGTTTCAGAAACCTTGCCAACTCATACAAAAAATGTTTGAAAAACGTTCACAACTTACGGAAAAAACGTCTCAGTAACGTTCTCAACTTATACAAAAAACGTGAAGTAGCGCTCTCAACTTATACAAAAAACTTTTCGTAAACGTTTTTAACTTATACAAAAACATTTCGGGAATGTTGAAACTTATTGAAAACGTGCCGAAGCCGTTCTGACTGAACATTTAAAAATCTTTCCAATTTACTCAAAATGTGCTGAACTCATTCAAAGCGTATCTAAAACGTGTTGAACGCGTTTAAAGCGTCATCTCAACGTCCTATTAAGACCTATTAAACTAAAGACGCCTTATTGCTGAACAAAAGCAACTTAAAATTTCCACATTTTTACTCTAAATTACATCTTCGTGGTTTTATGGTTGAGCTAAACCAATTGAAAAAAAAAAGAAATGAAAGGGATTTTTAGGACGTGGAATGCGATGCAGACGAATCACCTCCGTCCCAGTCTTACCCGGAGCCTCCTGAGTGACGTGGATGGGAGGACATCCATTTTCATCCGAGCCATCCGCGCACTGAACCCGTCCGTCACAGCGCATGTGGAGCGCGATACATTCTCCGCTATGACAAGGCAACTCCGACTCCGAACACTCTTGGTGACTCGGCTGGCCTGGTCCTGATTGGACGTCGAGCGGGGCAAATCAAGCACGGCGAAAATAATAATTAAAAAAAAACGAAATAATTACAAAACAAAATTATAATTGGATAAACAAATACATAATTTGAAGAATCAAAATTGGAACAGAATTTTGAATTTTGGATTTGCAAACTATTTTTTTTTAAATTAATACAAATTAAAACATTTTTCTTGTACACTAAGAGGCATCTGCGGGAAGCAGTAGATAAAGTAATTGCTCATTTAAAAAAATACAAATATAAAAATATAAATGACATTGGCGAAAATAAAATTGAGGCCACAAGGAATTTATGTGCTGGTAAAATGAAAGTGCATTTGTGTATATGATGTATTTAATTAAATTATAAAAATGCTAATCCTGCTCTGACATGTGACATATTTGGTGTTGAGACATTCTTAAGATAACACTAATCTCGTTAAATCAGTGCACACATTCAAAATGAGCTGCAACGTTTTTTTTTCACGTCCTGACAGTTTCTCTAAATCTTGGATGCTCTTGACACTTTTTTTCTTTGCGTATTACAGTAACTGGAGGATTGTCAAAGAATTCTCTTGCTGTCTCTAGAGACGACTACAAATATTTCTTATGTCTTCAGTCAACAGAAAAATATGCCCGGGTAAGAAACTTTCCTGAAACACGCGTTGGGGAAGACAATTTTATCTTATTTAAAAAACCCGAAAAATCGGGGGGAAATATAATTGTTGGATGGAATAAAAGTTAACTTTGGTAAGGGAGAAAGTTTGACCTTACCTCCAATATCTCGAACAAGAAATCCGTCTGGCTTGACCCCAATATTCCCTATCCGACCGACGTCCACGTGCGGGCGTAATTCCTGCTCAACCTGGGCCCTTTGTAGACCCACCAAACCGATGTCAAAGACGCAGCGGACGTACGCGGGATCGTATATATTTCTGTGCAAAAAAAAAAACACAATGTAAAAATGCATTTTATTAATCGTAATTAGGTATACATATTAATAACAAGCATTATGGTTATTAAAAAATATATAATAATGATTGCGTTTATGTTCTAGAGATTTGCACAATTCAGTGAAAGCCAGTTAATTTATTTTAGCGTTGAAACGAGTTTAATTTGGATTTAAAAAAAAGCTTTGGAATTGTATAATAATTGTAGTGATGATTATTTTAGGATCAATTTTAATAGGAAATGATGCATATCCGGATTAAAAATGTGGGAATGGAAACTCACATGAATTGCACCACATTGAAGCTCTCAATGTCCAGGACTTGTCGAAGTGCATCTTCCAGGTCCTGCTGGTAATGCTGGAAAGTGGAGGACGACGTGGACTCCAGGGCGGGACTCCAACTCTTGTGAATGTCCAAGTTCACGCGGAAAAATACTGGATTCAAAGGAAATAAGAAATGATTCATTTATTAAATTCCCCAAAACATGGTTAAATCATTTAAAAAACGAGTGAATAGGCTTGCATAGGATATTTTTAAATATGTACTATACCAGGGAATATGCAAAAAGGCTACAATAATGTTCAAAAGTAAGGTAATTGCGTCCAGTCATAAGATTAGAGGAAAATTGACAATTTGTAATAGAATAAACGCGAAAAATTATGTATTTACTCAATGGATAAAAGCTCAACTTCTTGGAAAAGACAAATACCAATGCTGATTATAACGTCGTAAATATAGGGAAGGTGGTCGCAAAATTGATGACAAAAACCAATTTGCAAGAAATATACAAAAAGTCTGCAACAATACAAAAAATGCAAAAAATTTGCAAACAACGTCGAAAAAATACAGAAAATGTTCAAGAAGCAAATAGTATACAAAAAATACAAATCATAGAAATAAAGTTCACACAAAAATGTGTAAAAAGCACAAAAATAAGGAAAATAACAAAACATGTGTGCAGAAACCAAAAGTGTGCAAAAAACCAAACATGGAAAAATTGTGCAAAACATGCGCAAAAAAATTAAGCATGCAAAATGTGTGCAAAAAGCAAAACGTGCGCAAAAACATGCAAAAAGTGTGCAAGACGTTCGAAAAATAAAGTATGCAAAAAATGTAAAAAAGTATGCAAAACATTCCAAAAACAAAAAAAATGAGCAAAAACACAAAATACAAAAAAAACATGCGAAAAGTTTGCAAAATACAAAATGCAAAAAAACATGCGAAAAGTGAGCAAAAGCACAAAATACAAAACAAAAAACATGCGAAAAGTGAGCAAAAGCACAAAATACAAAACAAAAAACATGCGAAAAGTGAGCAAAATACAAAACATGCAAAAGAATGAGAAAAAACACAAAATACAGAAAAAACATGCGAAAAGTGAGCAGAAACACAAAATACAAAACAAAAAACATGCGAAAAGTGAGCAAAAACATGAAAGGTGTGCAAAAATAGAAAAAACAACCAAAACAGTGTTAAAAATACCAAAAAACACGCAAAACATTGTAAAAATACAAAAGACATGCACAAAACGAAACAGTGAAAAATTCATACAATTTTGATAACAAGTGCAAAATTTATTAAACAAATATGCAAAAGTTACCAAGTAAGTGCGTGAAAAATACAAAATCTGGGTAAACGTTACCAAATAAATGTGCAAAAATAAATTTGGCGATAAATTCCAAACAACCCATAAAAGCATTTACAAAGGAAGTTGCCAAAAAAAAAGTACTCACATCTAGAAAAGGCATCATCCCTCCGAGGAGTGACTGGGTGCGGCTGAGGGGCGTGTGTGGTGGTGGTCGTCGTCGTCGTCGTGGAGGTCGTCCAAGACGGCTGGGCCGGAGGTGCCCTAGAAGGGATGACATCCCCCCGATCCGCGCCGGAACCTTCCAGATCATTATTATCTCCAGACGACCACAAGTCCTCGTCATCTGAGGGTAGCGTCCGTTTCACGAGGGACCTCGTCGGCATGGGGGTGGATGTACTACTGCTAGTTCTGGTCGTGCTGGGGGTGGAGGGTGATGGGGAAGAGGAAGTTTCGACCAGATTGGGCCCGTTGACTTCATTGCTGTCGCTATGGCCACCATCCTCAGTCTCTCCATTCTCTTCACTGTCCTCCCAATCCCAGCTAAATTGCCTCCGGGAACGATTCCTTGGACTCATCCCGCCCTCGTGGGCGTAGAAAGGCGGCTCTTTCACCTTACTGCTATGACCACCTCGCCTCCCTCGAGGGTCCGATATCAATAAATTCTTACTATTGCTAATCTCCTCTTCGTCAAATACTAGGTCGTTTTCCGCCTTCTGTAAACACAAATTAAATAAGGCCCATAATTAATACATGATATAATTTAATTAATAAATACATTTGTTTAACTAATTAATAAAATGTCGTTTCAAAACAAATTTTCCAGCCCCAAGATTTTTTTTGCATTTCATTTGAAAGCGACATCTTCAATATCACCCTCAAAAGTTTTTGGATTATTACTATATATGAATCATCCTTCGACAGGGAAAGTATGCGTCAAGCAGCTATTGAAACTTTTCTAACTAAAAATATCCGCATATTAAAAGTGAATGGAGAATAGTCATAGATTCATATGAGAATCAGCTTAATAAAAGAAACTGGAGTTACAAGAAATTTTTTTTTGGACGACTCAGCAAGAAATCAGGAGAGAAAACTCAGGAAATGTCTTGCTAATCCGCGGAGATACACATATCTGTGGAATGCCAAGGGATCAAAAAGTGGAGGGGGAGAAGAATCTGTAGGGTTGGAATGGAAGAAGCTGGGAAAGAAGCATTAGACGATTCAGAGAAAGAAATAAAGAAAGGCCAGAAAAGGGAGATTTAAATAAATAAAGAGCTTGAAGGGACAAAGAGAGAAACGGGATGACATGCGGATAGCAGACGGAAGAGCTAAAGAGAGAGAATAAAAAAAAACCGGAGAATATTAAGGATCATTTCTTACGTTTATTCAATGCGATATAATTAATAAAGAACGGAGTTAAGGAGATACCAACAAATTCAGAGATATAGAGAAAAATATATGAAGTAAGAGAAAGAGTGAAGAGAGCGGTGATCAAAATTGCGAAAAAAGAGAGCAATGGAGAAATAAGAGAGACATGGAGAGAATAAAAATGAAGAGAAACGATCGTTTCTTTCTTCCTCGATAACTCGATATCTCTAAAGCGAAAAAGTCGCAAAAGGAGAAAAATAAAGAGATGAAGGATGAGAGAGACAAGAATGAGGAGGAAGAGAGAGAGAGAGAGAAGAGACAAATGGAGAAAGAGAGAGAGAGGAAGATAAAGGAAGAGAGAGACAAAGAGAGAAGGAGAAAGAGACAAAGAAGGAGAAGGAGAGAGCAAACGAGCTCGATTTGCAAGTACAGTGGACTCTCTATATAACAAGTTTCTTTATAACAAAATTTCTGTACAACAACAATATTTTTTCCGACCTTGGTACATGTAAAGTACATATTTTAGGTTCAATATAACAGCCATTCCTTGTAACATTATTTTTTTCTCGTCCCTTCAGTGTTGTTATAAAGAGACTCCACTGTAAGTCGACTCTCTCTATAACAGTCCCCTGTATAACAGTACTCTCGTTATAACAGCAGCAAAAAATGCTCCCCTCAAAA
>JAQGBT010006156.1:0-13005 GCA_034698585.1 Disparrhopalites patrizii
AAATAGAAAAATTGGAGAGAGAGAAAGAGAGAGAGAATAAATAGAAAAATTGGACAGAGAGAAAGAGAGAGAGAATACACAGAAAAACTAGAGAGAGAGAGAGAGAATAAACAGAATACATGGAGACAGAGAAAGAGAGAGAGAATAAACAGAAGAATTAGAGAGAGACAGAGAGAGAGAAAAAACACAGTAAATTGGAGAGAGACAGAGAAACAGGAAAACAGAGAAACGAGAGAGAAAACGAAAAAAAATTGGAGAGAGAAAGAAAGCAGAGAAATGAGAGAGAAAACACAAAAAATTGGAGGCAAATAGAGGGAAACATCGAGAGAGACAAATAAAGATAAGTCTCGTTTGAAAGAGATAGAGGAATGAGAAAATTGAGAAGGAGATTCGAAAGACAAATGAATAACAAGCTGAACAAGAGTCGATTGGACATGGAAAAAGAGAGACAAATGGAGAGAAGAGAGAAACTGCTACAGCGGCAAATGAGATGGAAGAGAAGATGCAAATGGAGCGGCAGATCGAGTGACAAATAGAAAAAGAAAAGGAGAGACGATTACGAGGAAAATGAAGAGACAAGGGATAAGATGGAGATACAGATAGAAAAAAGAGAATTAAAAAAAAACAAGAAAAACACCGCACCATTTACTGATGAGAGGGGGAATTTTTGTGTGGATTTCGTAATAATTTTTTCCGTCTCTCCTTCCTCTCACTCTTTCATTTTTTCTCCTCCACTTAAGGTCTAAATGTCTTTGCTTGACCAAAATAATGATAATAATTTGAAGCAAAAAAATGCCAGTTTTAGGGGTCAGAGGAAAATATATGGATTTAGAGGAAATAATATTAGTTTGAGGTACATTCCCAAGATCTCTTCCTAAAAAAAACTACTGACGTCTCCACCGTCTAAATTGGAGTCAAGAACAAAGATTTTAGCACCTTCCATATAAATGGACACTCAGCCCTGGTCCAGACTTTTAGTCAACGACCGCACCCTCGAAGGAGACTATCCGAAATATATTTTTTAAGAAGGTTTTTCTTATAAGAACTGGTTTTTCTAGGGGTTTCATTTTGTGGGATTTTTGTGTAAAGTGAGAAGTGCTACTAATTAGGGCACTAATTGCAACTAATTCCAGTTTTTTGGAACATGGCGAGTCATTACTTTGATAATTACACCTTCGGCCGAAATGGATCGGGCGGTCTTTGGCCCTCGGTCACTTCGGAGTATGTCAATGCCTTTGACTTTGAGATTTACAATATTGCTCGGACCCGGAATTTTATGAGCAGCCTCAGCCCTTTCACGGCCCTCGTCTGCTTGCTGTACGTGACGAGCATCTTTGGGGGACAACATTGGATGAGGAATCGGAAGCCGTACTACTTCCAGCGCTCGCTCTTCCTCTGGAATGCCATGTTGGCCTTGTTCTCCATTGTGGGATTTGTCCGGGTCTTCCCCGAGGCCTACCACCTTTTCCGGGGACCTAATGGGCTCTATAAGAGCTGCTGCAAATTGTGAGCTTTGAAATATTATTTTTACAGGGATTTATCTCCTCCTATTTTTCTCCGATTTGTCTGCTGAATGTTGATGCCGTTTTCTCAATTGTCTTTCTGTATTTTGCTGGAATTTTAGCTTACATGCACGTTTCTGGCAATTTTGCTGCACTCTTTTAGAATTTTCTCCAGCACTTTTCTGGAAATTCTGCTGCACTTTCCTAGATTTTTCACCTGCACTTTTCTAGATTTTTCTCCTGCCCTTTTCTCTGGATTTGACTGCAGATTTTTCTTTTGTACTTTTCTGGATTTGATGGTAGATTTTTTCTTGCCATTTTCTGGATTTTTCTTTTGCACTATTCTGCATTTTTTAGAAACTTGCCTTAGGTATATACAATTTTCTGGAATTTTCTCGCTGCATGTTTCTGGATTTTTATAATATTTATGTACGGATATATTTCTGTGCTGCATTTTGAAGTAAAATATTCTGTAAAAGTTTTCATGTATATTTTCAAACATTTTTTTTTTGCTTTTATTTGTTACTTAAAGTTTTCTACATACTTTTCTCTTGCACTTTGAAGGATTTTTCCAGGGGATTTTCCCGAGATTTTCTGCAATTTTATTTTGTACTTTTGTGGAACTTTCTCTAACATTTGTTATGTATTTTTCTCTTGAATTATTATCCTGTATTTGACTTTTTCTTTTTTTCTGTGTGTTGTCTCTTTTTTTTGTTTTTGTATTTGCCTATTTCATTTTTTTTTGTATTTGCGTCTTTCATTTTTTCATATGCTTTTCTTCTGCATTTTTCTGTATGCTTTTCTGCTGCATTTTTCTCTAGTTTGCGTTTGCATTTTTGGAATTGTTTCTCCGTAATTTTTTTGCAGTTTCTCCGTAATCTTTTTGCAGTTTCTCCCGTATTAGTGTTGGTGCAGTTTCCCCTGTACTATGCTTGCATTTCCTCCTGCAATATTTTGGGATTTTTGCCCCTTAAGTACATAATATTTTTTTCTGTATTTTTTTTTTTTTGTATTTTTCTTATGCAATTATGTTTTTCTTCTTCCTGCAATATTTTGTGTTTTTCTCATTCATTTTGTTTGTATATTCATCTCCTTCATTTTATCTCTGTAGTCTTTTCATGTTTTTTTCTGCATTTTCTCCTGATTTTTGTATCTGTAATTTTGGCTACTACCTTCGTTCTTTTGACGCATTAAATAGCCATAAAAAGATTCTGATTTAATAATTACACATCACGTGCCAGCAACATGTTTTTGGGTGCTAAATTCTTGAATTCAACCATTCTCCTTTAAATACAACTTTATTGATATAATTTCCATGCAAATTTTTTTTTCCTGTTTATTCTTATCTATTCTATATACATACGTTAAATGACTGACAAATATATGTACAAAATTACAACAACAAAAAAAAAAAGTGAAAACGCGGTTACAATAAAAGGAGCCCCCATATGATTATGATATTGCAGAGACGTCCACAATTACGCAACCAGCTTTTGGGCCCTCCTCTTCGTCCTCTCCAAGTTGGTGGAATTGGGCGACACGGCCTTTGTGGTCTTGAGAAAGAGGAAACTCATCTTTTTGCACTGGTAAATTGCACATCATAGTTAGTTGTTAGATGGATCGTGTATATCCACAATAATCATTTGGGACAAGGGAGAAAAGGTATGATTGGAAACCAATCAACAAGGTGGAAATCGACAAACATTTGTTTTTTTGTATACCATCCAACCCTTTTCTCCCATGCAACATCGTATACTAGGAAAGCTTATTGAGCTTATATGTTTTTTTTTCTGCTTTTTTTTTTTTTTTGCTATGTCAAAAAAATAAAGGTTTCATCACTGCACTGTGTTCTTCTTTGCTTGGACCTTCTACGACACGTACGACCCACTTTTCCGTGTGGGGGGCACCTTCAACTATTTTGTCCACTCGATTATGTACACCTATTATGCTCTCATGGTAAGTGCTTGTTCCCTTTTATGTTACAAATTATCTATGAATTAAAATAAAATTAATTACCTACAATTACCACGTGTATTTACAAATTCATTTTTACCACGGTACATATATCGAGCTGCCTTTGGGATGATATGAAATTATACGGATATTATTTTACAATTAGAGCTCCTTATCGGTTGCCATAATTTCTTTCCGAACTTAAAATCACGGTTGAAATCATACTTGAAAAATCGTACTTGAAAAAATCGTACTTAAAAGGGAATGTTCCAGTCAATATTTACTTTTAGACAAAATACAGTGGAGTCTCCCTATAACAAGTCTCGATATAGCAATATTTTCCCTATCACAACATTTGTCATCCCCCCGCAGCATTTATACATTATGAGCTTGTTCTATATATGTATAACAATTAGCAATATTTCTATAACAACATTTCTCTGCAACAATATATTTTTCTTCGCCCTTCACAATGGAATACAAGTGTTAGACGTTCCCTATAGCAATAGTCATTTTTTGAGCGGGCAAAATGGTTAAACTAAACACCGCACTGGAGCCAAATCATCAAGTTTCAAATAGAATTCTATAATTTGGATTAAAAGACATGAAATTACCTATTTAAAATGGGATTTTTGCACCTTAGTTTCACTTTGCCCCAAAATTATTCATGTCCTGTGTAACAGCATTTCTACAAAACAATATAATTTGTGCTTCCTTTGAATGTTGTTGTAGAGAGACTCCACTTTAGAAGTCGGGAGAGAAGTCATGGAAATATTACGAATTTTCAATTTCGTTTAATAGAGTTCCAAATTACCAAACTCGTACTTGAACTGGCACTCGAGGATTGAATTGGAAATTGAAGTCACAATTGAAACTCGGGAGTATAATTGAGATTTCAATTGTGATTAGCAATCCAATTTTTTCTAGATTAGATGACAAAGGACTTTGAATTCTAACCAAAAACGGCGGATTTATATTTTAGAACATAATTGGTAGCAAGAAAATCAGCAACATTTAAAATTTTGTACTTCACTTCAATGTATTTTAATAGCAATTTTTAGAGTAAGCAAGCAACAAATTCTTAATTGAACTTGATTTAGAACTGAACTTGATTTGGATTTGAATTTAGAACTAAATTTGATTTAGAACTGAACTTGATTTAGATTTGAATTTTATTTAGAACTGAATTTGATTTAGAACTTAAAATCAGAATTAGGAAACTCCGAATTAGGAAATTTTAGTAAAATAGAAACTATAAAATTTCAAGTATTTTCAGAAATTCAAATGGTCAAAAACGGGTATTATTTTCGAATGTTTTCGAATTTGAAATTTGGCCGTTAAAGAAAAATGACACTCGAAAATCGAACTTGACACGAAGAGAAGCTCTACCTTAGTTTTTTAAATGATCAAAATGTATAGGCACATACATTTCCTGCTAACAGAACACCTGAACGATCCACCACGTTCTCCTTTCTGCATATAGTAGGACCTGTTTTTGTCAAAAAAATAATGTGTGTTAATAATGATGATGATAATGGTTTCATTGTATATCTTTTATATTACAGACATTAAAGGTACAAATCCCCAAAGCCTTCTCCAAGTGCTTGACAGCCCTGCAAATCCTCCAGATGATCACCGTCCTCCTATCCAATCTCTACACGCTCTACGTTATGAGTGAGTGTCCTTTGTTTTTTTTCGATGTTTTCCCCCAAAAAATTATTTATGACCATTTTTATTAATTTCTTCAAAATAAATGCCAAAAAACAAATGAATGGGGGAATTTCTGGGGAAATTTCTGAAACAAAATGGTTTTATCACGTTTTTTTGTGTGTGTATTACAACAGGAAAAGGAATCCCTTGCGAACGTCCCATGTCCAACATTGTAATCACCTTCACCGTGGGTGGAATGTACCTCATTCTCTTCATTAATTTCTTTATCAGGACTTACATTTTGACTCCGCGCGGCAAGAAGATTCAGTAGGAACAAAATGATCAGTTTTTTTCCTTTTTTTTCTGAAGATTCAAACGAATCTTGATAAGAATGCTTGTATTTAATGGGGGGAAAGTCTGGGTTTGTCGTCGAAATGTACATTTAATTTTCATTTTTTGAAGAAAACAAATTTTTTCTGACTTTCGGTTGGGTCTTCAAAGGCATGTTAATAAGTTCTATGGAGCAGTTATTTGGATGTTCATTTGTAATTTGTGATTTACTATTCAAAACTCAATAAATTATATGTACGTATATTTGTGCATATAAAAAATTCTTGTGGCTCATCTCCATTGATTTGTCGCATATTTGGCTAATTGAAAATTGCATTCCAACGACCCAATTTCCCACGCTGCCCGGACCCAACACAAAGGAAATTTTGGTGAGGGAACCGCAAGATTAGGCATTTCTTTTTTCCAGATTTAGGTTAATATGCCACTCCTAGAAATGTACTTTTGGGTTACATTTTGTTACTTAAAACACATAAAAAGGCCCATAAATCAGGTAACGAACTCAATTGGTGACCCAATCAATTATTCCATTTTATTGGTAGAACCATGATTATATTACTTATATTGAGGATTATTACCTCCGTGGGACTCTCCAGGACCCAGAAAGAGAAAGAAAATAGTCAAATTCCATCATCACGCACATCCAGACAGCCAAAAGTGTATGTTGGAAGTTGGGATTTTTATTTTGGGGCAAAGAGCAACATCTAATTTATTACGGGCACTCATGTGCCCCATGTCTTCCTCCTTCGGAAAAACTAATTTTTGTTCTGCCTAATAATAATAATCCCCCTCTTTTTCTGCTTATTCGGAACGAGGCTAAAGTGAGAGTGACATGCAAAGGAGCTTTTTCCTCCGCTCATAAATTTCTAATGCATGGGAAAATAATTGAGAGGGACACAAAAAAAAGTTATTTAGCCGTCCGGCCCCCCGGAAGAAGTAGGAAGAATGAAAAATTGGAGGCGGAATTTAAAAAAAAAACTTCTATCCAAAATTAATGTCTCGGACTTTTTCTTCTGGGAAAAAATGTCCGGTTAAATGGGACGATAATCCATGGATAATCGCCGTCTTCGTAGGGAGAATGGGCTATGTCACTCATTTGGAAGGGAATGGTGCCAACACCAAAAAGAACCATGGAGTTATTGACACCCTTTGTGCATAGGTAATTCCCCCGACGAAAAAAAAGTCTTTGGAGATGGACTGGCATTTTATTCGGGGAAAAACGTTTTTTTATGGGATGACAAAAATGCTCCATTTTCGGGGGAAATTCTCGATACTATGAGAATACGTAATGGGAGAAATTTTATTTCATTTTGGGACTCTCCTTTTCCGTGTCTAGGGCTCTTTAATGAGGAATCAATCGATGACCCAAAGAGCACGACATCCCAAATAGGTTACACGGAATTTTTTTTTCAAAGAGAAGACCAAGAGGGATTTATCCCAGTTTTTTTAGGTTATATAAATTGTGGGTCCGGGAGGATTCTTCCATATTCTTTGACAAGGACGGAGTGCGAGAGGTTCGTTTTGAAGCGACAGAATGTGTTATTGAGCAAAAAGGGGATATTTGCTATACATGTATAGATTATTCTCCATAGGAATTAATTTTCTCCGGGAATTATTTCCCCGTCGTTGTTGGGGCATCGTGAGAAACACAATTTTTAAGAATCCATCAAATACACTTTTGCTTTTGTTTACTTCGAAAATTCCAATAGCCATCAGACACACATTTAAAAAACAAAATTCTTTCTCCGCTGGAGAAACAGTTTGTTTTGCCAACTACAGAATTTTCGTAGATTAAAATTGTGGCAAAATCTGATCCATTGTGTAGAAAATTTTTTAAACGGCGTACTAAATCCTAAAAAATATTTTTTGACTCTTTTTCTCTTGGATTCGCAGCAAACATTCTTACGGTTCCTATTTTTAAGGGGAAGTAAATACCACATGAGGCTGCGGTTGTAATTTCAAATTACGTAAATAGGAATTAAATGGGGCTTTTACAAGAAAACATAATGAAGACACTAGCGCTTGTGACACTTCTGTGTATCCTCCTTGACCCCACGGCGGGGCTGGTGGCTTCCCAGAGGTCAGAGGAAGAAGTCAATCACGACAGAAAGGCCCGGAACACCGGATGGGCATGGACCGGGACGCCGGCTTCTCCGGAGAAGCAAGTGGAAACTCTTGAAGGGCGGGAGATTAGGGAGACTCAAAAAGCAAAGAAAGGTAATTAAATTAAAAATTATGTATTATCTATGATTTAAAAAATGCCCTGCAACACAAAATGCTTGTGCAACTATATGACCATGCATTTCTTCCTAGTTTAATTGAGTGCCTTGCTGCATTTTTGGTCCTGAAGGTCCCGTTTGAAGGCCCTAATAGGTAACTACTGCAAATAAAATTAAAGTGAATAATTATTTTTCTCGCATTCAGGGAAAAAAGAAGGTCGCCAAGCATTTACTTTCGGAGATTTTGCCACCAACACTCCAATCGTAACGACCTATCCCACGCCACGACCCGGAAGTAATTGTACCTGCGTTCCTTACTACTACTGCGATGAAGGACAGGTATGGGAATCCCATGTTTGTAATTAATTCCACAATATTTTCAATCCTTTTACATGTAAAAAGCAAAATTCTTAAAAAAAAAACATAATTATTTAAAGCAAAGAAAGCATAATATTTTCCAGTAAAAGCACATTTTTTAGCAATAAAAAGCATAAGTTGACTTGTCCTATTTATATATGTATGTACATATAAAACGCACATACTACATATCAGCATCCTAGGATAACCTCGAAAGCAATTTAATGTAAACAACCCCTTCTACAACAGCAAGAGCTATAATAGCATTTTGCCTATAACAGCGGTTTTTTTTAATAAACAACCGGGATGTTTTTTCTTCCGTAGGCCACATTTTTCTCACTATAGCATAATTTTCTTTCTATAATAACATTCAAGCCAAAATCAGTTACAATACACACCATGAATATCAACGTTTTCTATGTAACAGTATTGAACTATGTTTATAACAGCACGATTTTATTTCTCCTTCAAAAAAACATTTTAGAAAAATTGTGTTCATGTTGATACTTCTATAATTTTCTAAATTATCAGAATTACATATTTAATGGAATTTGTCTTGATTCATTAATATTATTTTTTACCCATTTTTTTATAAATGTATCTCTTCATTTGTACCAGCAGAATTTCACGTGCATGTAGATTGCCATTATAGTGAGAGTCATATTAAATTCAATGTTTCAATGGCATCCGAATTCAAATTGGAATTATATTCGTATTGAGTATCTAAATGCGTATTGGAAACTTCATTTTTGTCAGCAAAACATTTTAATTAGAAGCTGTAATTACAAATGTATATGTACTTTGAAAATTCGAATTCGTATTCCTAACTTGATATGCGGTTTCCGAAACTTAATTGGTATTGAAATTGTTTTCATTATGTTGCTAATTCCCGCTGCTTACCAAGCTTTTTTTCGCAAAATCAAATTTTTGGAGCGTTTTTCCTTAATTTGCCAGTAATTATCTATTCCTTCTGTAAAAACTTGGGACTTCTGGAAAATCCGAGCTTGCAAAGTAAAGTAATGATTTGGCGTTTGTTTTAGCCTCCAAATTACTCCAGATTAACAAATGAGAAAATATTCAAAAAGTATTTAACGCACTCATGTCCTAGTGATTGAACGAAGTTGTAGCGGAATTAGAATTTACATTTTGGATATCCGCAATTTAAATATTCAAAATTAGGACTAACATATCGTCGTTTAAGAACCAAAATTGATTAAAATCACGTAAAACTAATGGCAAAAGTAGCTATAAAAAACAGAATTTCTTAAAAGCAAAATTGATTATAAGTGCCAAAAATTCAGAAAATACGCTTCAGAAATTGGCATTCGAGAATTTTAATTTTCAGTATTTATATATCCATCTTTTAACTCGAATTTTAATTCATTTTTTTCGGAAGTCATTCCTTGATTCAGTTCACCCAAAAATGACTATAACTGAAATTCCAGGTGGTAACAGATGGCTCTGGCATCATCGACATCCGATCGGGTTGGCCCTGCCCCTCAATTCTACAGGTTTGTTGCCGATACCCAAAGCCCGGCTACCCAACGACGGTATCGCCAGCTACGGGTAGTACGGTCATCCCCGGATACAGTCCCCGTTGTGGGACACTCAATCCCAATGGCATCAATGCTAGGATCCTTGGATTTAAGGTGAAGAAATTTTTTTTTACCAGTTATTCCTTAACCCACTTTGTTGATCTTTGATAAATGACATGGCGATGATGACGCCTTTCCCAAGGAAAATGGAGTGGAACGAAGACAAATGGTGATGACGCCAGTGATTTTTGTAGGACTCAGAGACGCAATTTGGGGAGTACCCATGGATGGGAGCGATTTTGGAGAAAAAATTCGTGCAGGGCAGAGTCGTCAATTTCTTCGTTTGTGGTGCGACTTTGATCTGGCCTTCAGTCATCCTCACGGCAGCTCATTGTGTCTACGGGTACGTCAATTCTCATATAAAAATCCCACCCTTATTTTTTTTTCTTAAATATATTTTTGCTCCCTTTCGTCAGACAAATATTTCTTGGAATTACGTAAAACTCGTACCTTCCTCAATTGGTTCGTTTTTTCTATGGGGAAATTTTTGTTACACAGGAAAAAACCAGGCCATCTCATTGTGAGGTTGGGGGAATGGGACACTCAAACCACCAATGAATTTTATCCGTATCAGGTATTCTATTTTTTTTTTTTTGGACTAAACAACACATTTGCTATAGTAAACATGAAAAAATTTAACCGCGACCAATTTCCCCCTTTTCTTGTGTTTTGGCAAGGAAAAATTAATGGAGATGTAATTGCCACCATATATGTATGTGTGTACTTTGACTTTTTCACGGCATCTATAAGATATACATATGGGAGGTTTCGAAACGAAAGCAAAGAAGTTAAAAAAAATGGATTTTTGCAGGAGGTAACAAGGGGAAGCAAAGATTGCGTGTTCTTTGAAGGCAAATTATCTCTGCGGCTAATTCGCACTTCCAGGACTTTGCTCCGCTTTACATTAATCCTCTTTACCTATAGCGTATATATGATACATACATACATGGTATGTATTAGTGTTGCCTCAAAAAGTGCTTATATGGAAAGCTTTGTTTGGTTTTAAGTCCTATTCCCAAATTTCATTTCAATTGCAACAAATGTCGGTTGACATTTGTACACTCTTTTATTAGTGTTAACATTGCATTCCCGATGTTCGCCTTTCTCCCCATTACAACATCAACAATATTAATAACAATAATAATTAGATAAATCGGGCATGTTCCAGAAGTCGCTAGAATATTCTGGAATATTCACGATGATTCTAGAACATGCTGGAAAATTATATATATGTACATCCATAGTTACAATAATCACATTACGCGTTTAAGATATAAAAATAATATAACGATTAAATAAATATGCGGAAAACAACAAAATAATTCAATTTTGGATCCCACGTCCTCGGTTTTAACATTTAGTAGAATAATATTGGTAATTTGAAAGGTAATACAATACAAGTACCAATTACGGGACACCATTAGAAATTAAGTACCGAAATAAGTATTTTTAATTTAGCATTTCTCAGTACCATTACTAAACAAAGTTCAAATTACAAGTAACATTAGCCAGTACTTATTCAACCATTTTTTCGGTATGTCCAATTCCAAGTACGAAGTACAAGTCCGGTACTAATTCCCAGCTCTGTTAGCTAGATACTTGACGAATTAATGCATTAATTCGCGAACTTCGCTTTCCTTTGATTTTTCAATGAAATTCGAATTTGGTCCAAATACCGAATTGACAATTGCAATTCCCGGTACGATTGCGAGTTGAGAATAAAAACGTAATTGATAAAGAACTGTAATTGGAAGATGTTTTTGAAGACAACAGATAAATGTTCAGATGCGGGATGGCTTTCTTAATTATAATTGTTGTTATTGCACAGGACATTGAAGCCCGGGAGATAATCATTCATCCATCGTATTATGCGGGGGCTCTGTACAATGACATTGCCATCGTCTTTCTTCAACGCTCCGCCGTCCTCGCCCCGCACATTGACACTGCCTGCCTGCCCAGCCAATATCCACTCTATGATAACTCTTCTTGTTGGGCCACGGGATGGGGCAAGAATGCCTTCGGTACAATACGCATCTTATACAAAAAAAAATATTAATTTTATAAAAATTAATTTTGGAACAATTTTTCAGAATGCATTTGAAATAAAAGTGTGTCAATTCAAGTGTGTAATATATGGGATACGTATTTCGTATTTTCCTTTTGTGAAGGCTGGAATGGAACGTACCAAGCCATTTTGAGGGAAGTGGAGCTTCCATTGGTTCCGCGGGTCAATTGTCAGGAAGGGTTTCGGCGGACGAATTTGGGGCCCAATTTCAATCTTCATGAGAGCTTCATCTGTGCCGGAGGATTAAAAAACCAGGACACATGTGTGGTAAATTAAATTAAATTAAATGGTAGATTAAATTGAAAGCTGAATTTTTATAAGCGTAATTCGATTAATTTTGAAACGGTAATTAAATTATGAAATTCCATAAGCATCATTAATTTATGTAACTCGAGAACGATAGGGTAACGCTTAATATTGTGGCCACTTTTTTGCAACGTTTTTTCCATTTTTTTTTCTTCCACTGCGGTTTAAGTAAAAAAATTTGAAGAAAGGAATCTAATATGTAATACCAAAAAAAAATTTATTAAATTTCTCCTCACCGATTTCATATTATGCTTTTTTATCACATACTACAGTTCACAAATGTGGCCATTTGTACGTAATTGTGACCATTCCCATCTTCAGTTGTGGTAGGCATTTATAATCATGAAATAATATTACTGCAAGTAATTATAATTACAGCCTCAACATACATATGCATGGTTATCTTGTAATTCGTTGAATAATTCTGGTTGAACAATTCCGCCAAGCCGAGAAAAAGAATCCGAAACGAAGGAGGTTAAGTCAATACTTGAATGGCCCCTACAAAAGGGTTTTTTTTTATTTGAACATTTGTTTGATTTGATTTGACCATTTGAACATTAATTATGACCAGCAAATTCATTAAATTATAAAACCAAAAAAATTTCAAAGTTTTCAGGAGCCATTCAAGTTTTAATTTAACGTGCTTCATTTCTTATTCTTTTCCTCGGCTTTGCGAAATTATTCAACCAGACTTCCAGGATAACCCTACACAAATTAAGTCTGTAATTATCTACAGTAATATTTTTTCAAATGCGTATCAAAATTGAAAAAGAGGTTGGTCACAATTACCTGCAAATGACCACATTTGTGAACTGTAGTATGTTTAAAAAGATCATAATACGAATCGGTGAGGAGAAATTTAATATTTTTTGGTTATAGCTTAGAATGCTACATAGTACTAGAATCCTTTCTTCAAAATTCTTTACTTAAGCCCAAGGAATGACATCCGAAAAAATATGAATTAAAATTCGAATTAAAATACGCGTTTTTCCTAATTATGAATACAAATT
>JAQGBT010006157.1:0-13005 GCA_034698585.1 Disparrhopalites patrizii
ACTGTATCTAGCTATAACCAAAATAGCAAAATATCAGTACCTGATGAGGGGCTCATCAGGTATCAGGAACCCTATCTACAAATCAGGATAGTACTGATGATTTCATCAGGTGTGGAAGGCCTAAGTGAGTGAATATTGCTGATATTCTCTGTCAGTTGTCAGTTTTCATTTCAGTTTTTCTCCTCGCTGGAGCCAGTACAAGTGTCCAAGTGTACAAAATTATTTTCTCCAGATTTCTGAGTCTTTTACTTTGTGGTTGAGCTTTGCGCTTATTACGTCATACATCCTGATTCCTGTAAAAAGTATAGCTTAGAAAGCTTCTCTTGCCGCCTAACAAGTTGGTAGTAACTTAAGGGTAATTTTGGTATCCAAAAAAAACAAATTAAATGTGGTTCACACACTCAAATAATTGTTTATCTTGCAAAATATGGCGACAAACATAAATCGGAGTATGCATAAACGTCAGGGAACGATGTTATTCTAACGATTCACATTCGTCTTTACTAGAATCAGGGTTAGGGGCGACATTTTTGTTGAACGACAAACGCAGACAAATTTTCTTCGGTAAGATTCGTGCTTGTTGGTGCGAGACTGTGTCTGTACTTTGAAAAACCGCGTTCCACTGGCGCGGTACTCGGAAGGACACTCTAAGCCAAGGCCGACAATAGTGGGAGCTCTGGAGAGAATTTTTTCCAAAACTTTGCGGGATCCAGTTGAGGATGATACTTCACTTCCTCCTTAGCCAATGATTTGTAGGTAAGCAATTCACTTATACAGGAACACTATATTCATTAAAACGTTCTAGTGAAGAAGGAAGTTCCACAATCGGTAGATCAACCATATGACAAGGATTCAAATCCGGACTTCGTTCCAAAATTGTTTACTTAGGTGTTTTTGGTCCATGTATAGCTCCTAATTCTCCGGTTCCAATCGCAGAAACATAATGTAGGACTTAACTAGACTTAGTTGCAGTGTGTACGTACATTACAAGCCAAAATGGACTCACTTTCCAAATTTTATACAACAATCTCGAATGCTCCGGCAATTTGACCAATTCTGTCCAGCTGCTGCGCCAATTCCTCTTTAGAAGTTGTCAAGATGCTTTTTACCTGTAGCACTGTTATCGCTGGTATTTTAAATCCATTCCTCGATTGCAATAAAATGCTTGAAATGGTAGGTCCATGTTTCTGTTGGTAATCTGAGAATTCACTAAGCCTTGAGGGGCATTTCAGTAACGTCTGTTTCATTAAACCAATAAATTTGTTGGCGACTTGGATTGTACCTCGAATTTCTTCAGCCTGAAGATGCATTACGTGCACTCAACAGGTGTTGTGCACCATGCTTAAATATAACAAAAGTAAATAATAATATTATTGTATACAGATATTACAATAATACTATCAATTTCCTTTATTTACACACAAACTAATTACATGCAAAGTAAATGTCGGACTGAACTAATACGTGCAACATTTACTGAAAAAACTCATACCGCGAGCACACAGACTTTAGCTTGGAAGCAGCCGTCACCATATATCACGCGTTATCTGAAACCAGAACAACTACATTGCTAAGCTTTACTCCGAGCAAGGCAATTGCATCAATTACTTCCTGCGCTACTGTAACGCCATCGCATTTTGCAATAAATTTGGTCAATAGCAAGCGTGGCCGGCTGCCGGAATGGCTGGGTGCACTAAGATATTTAACACCTTACGAGACTGTGAATCAGTTGTTTCGTCTAGGATTATGCAAGCTCCTTGACCATAGCAGATACGTTTTGTTAATTCCAAATCTTCAATTCCAACTGGAACAAGTTTGCGCCTTAATGTGTTTACTGAGGGACAGTTGTTGCCTTCCACGACGAAATTGGTTTTCTAATTTCAGCAACGAAAATCACGTAGTTCTTCGTTGCTGAAAACATTAAGAGGAACACCAGCGCTGGCAAAAGCTACTATAAGTGTGGTCCACTGATCTTTATTTTCTGTCGAATTGAAATCCGCCAAGGAGTTGCTGGCTTGTTTTGCTGCTGCATCGGAAAGAGTGCATTTCAATATATATGTAGGTACTAGTTTATTTGTTTGTTTGAACTACAATAGAAGCCCTGACGAAAATTATGCTTATAAATATGTCGAATGTATCATTTAGATAGGTATCATTTAGATACGTTGAGCAAATAGCGCCCTAAAATCAATATTAATCAATTAAGTAAAACTAACGTTCCCAAGATCAATGTTTTTTCGACTCAACGTGGGATTTGACAACACGTTTTTTCAAAAAGTCCACATTTTCCAGACAATATTCACACCAAAGTTTTGAGTTACGTGCAACCTATCCATGTTTCGAAAATTGCTTTAATCTGTCACTTATTGTGACCTGAACTTTATAGGCATTATTTTGATCCTAAAGTAAAATGGTTCCAAAATATTTCCGGAAAGCATCAAACAAAACATAATTATGTACAACTAGACGTGTAAACTCAAGTAACACCGTTGAAACAACTGTGACAGAAACTGAACCAAAGTGGATGATACATGTAACCAAAAAATATATAAACTTGTATACAAAAAATCGATCAAATACCTTTAAAACCAGCCTTGAAATGCGACAAGTTTTCTACCAGCTAGTCGCTGGATGATGCTTGTCAATGTTGATTTATAATAATAGGTTCTCTGTTAACTTAAATATCTATACCAGACCCGATGTTCGGACAAACTAACGTGCCATTTATCGACGATTTTTATTTGATTATGTTGGTAACTATTGTATACTACTATCCCCTCCGAAAGAGCCCACGTGCACATTTGAACCCTAAGTAACACTAGAGAAGTAATAGCACTTTTTAAACAAACTACTATTGCTTCTGAATACATGAGTTTCATTCCCTGCCCGAGATTGACGCAATAAATACCACGCGAACGCGACGTTGGTAAAAAAGATCAACCGCCACTTTATTTGGGATTTTGCGCAAATTTAGAAAAACAATTACGCCTAGAGCTTTCTATGCTTTATTTTGCCAATTATGCTTCGGACAGGATGTACGTATATTTCTAATGGAAGTAAAAGTAAGTATGATTTAATTGATCTCAAAGCAATTAGCACAACTAGTTAACCAGTTTAGAGCTTTAGACTATGTACATAATGTACTTTTTACTTTAGCAATTTAATCTTCAGTCGTCACATTTACTCGTCAGTAAATTAAATGTTACAAATACGAATCCTTGGCAACTGAATAAAATGCCTTAATAATGAAATAACGATAAACGGCGTTTTTGATTTTTGTAGATCATCTTTAGAAAGTATCCATAGCACCTGACACGTCTTTGCATTCCAGATTCCGAAGTGTTCAAAGATACCCGTGAAATCACAAAGAAAACGCACGTTTGGAATGTAAAAGGATAGTCCCATTACATTTTGCGTCATTCACAAAATGAATTTTTATGTGATAAAGTGTGTGACAGTGTGACTATGTGTATAGCAATATTCCAGGGATGAAGCAAGAAAGGTTCACTTTAAGGGTGGAAAAGAAACCGCAACTTACTAACCTTTTTTCAGGTATGAAATTCAGGTATTTAAAAACCAGGGTGAATTGGTCAGATATGAGCAGCAATACATATAGTCAATGTTCACCAATAACAACATTGACATGGAAATAAATATTATATACGTACCTACATACATGCTATACATAGCATACTAAAGTACTTTCATGGCTATTGTGTTATTTACATAATTATATCTTAGTACATATTATTTACATAGTTATTGTTCATAGTCATAGTATTACTTTGTGGGTAGATATATTAGATAGGAGTTTGGACTGTAATTGATCTTATCGATAAGCTTTAATTTTGTAGTAATTTCTAATCAATTTTGAGCCAATTTTTAGTAAATTTTTAATCTTAACAAATATAGGTATGTATTTAATCGTGAAATACAATGTTTAAAAGGAAATAATAAATTGTGAGATGCGCAGTTGTAAGGGTTGAGGCCGAAAAGCGACAGAATAAATAATCAATAATATCTAAAATATAGCTATGTACTATGTACATATATTATGTATATACCTATAATTACATATATATGTTAAATAAGATCCGAGTTTACAAATCATTGCAAGACATTCTACTTTATCTAATCACCCTACCCTCGTTGATTTAGCAACGAGGGTAGGGTGATAAGTCGCTGGAATTTCGATGATAACATCGTTCGAATTCCCTATCGTGTACATTACTGTAAACTATAGCCTCTTACATGTGCACATGCAAAATCTTGATCCTCCAAGTTTAACCACTGCCGAATAGCGCGGTCGACAATTTAAAAAGTCAAGAAAAAAATGGATTTCCCCCAAGAAGAGATCAGAACTGACATTCAATATTATTATTTTTAACGAGAACCACCAAATGAAATTCATGGAAATTTAGCGAAGGTGTTCTGAAAGTCTGAAAGAGACGTGGGCACAGTATGCTGAACTAGGCGGGGACTATATTGAGAAACAATAACAAGTTTGTGGAATATCCTTCTGCTTCACACGAATTCCAGGGATTCATCACCCTCCCCTCGTATTTTGAAGCGTTGTACACACCGCAGTTTTTTGCGCTTCCTAAATTCATTTCCTAACTTTCTAAATTCTAAATACATAACAATATTTTTTGCCCTTAGCTTTAGTGTTGATATAGACAGACTCCACTGTACGCCACTATTGATATTACACTTCTTATGTTACCTGAATCAGGCATTAGCTATCTCGTCACCATTCGTCGAAGAAAAAACTAGCCTGTCCGCCTCCTTCAATTATTCTTATTTCCATCATCATCTGTGATTTTATTTTCATATTTCTATAAGTGAAATCCCTTTTTAAGTACTTTCATTCAGCATACTTAGTTGTATGATTATATTAATTAATATGGTCAAATGCCTCTTCAATATGTTTTAAATGGAATGCCATTTCACGTATCCATTTAAAAAAAATTACAAATTACAATAAATGTTACAAACTTTGGACCTTATGATTAATTATGATTTTTAAATAATAAAATGTCAAGCTTAAATATAAAGTGATATATAAATATTATATTGCTGATCAGCACGAAAAAGTGTTTTATACATTGAATTTCAAAGTTTTTTTTGCGTTTCAGGCTTGCATGATTACATACATATACACGAACTTCTGCTACAGAACGGACAAAAGCACATGTGAACATTCTGGGATCCTGTCCGCAGCGTGCAGCAAAACCGGATAGATGTGCATTTAAGAAGTAAGGAGCAGAAACTGGACGGTGAGGCTGGTAATGATGTGAAATAAGGTTAGAAGCGTGAGGCGCTGGATAATGTACAAACTCCCCACTTTGATTCCCAAAGGCGGAAATGCCCTCAATGTCCGACGTTCCTTGTCGGATACAGCAGCATTCCAGGACGTGACAAAATTCTGACTCAAATAATTGACGTCACCCAACATCTTGTAGATGCGATTCTCAATCCAGAAAAAGAGGACGGCCCACACGGGAAAATTGGGGTAGATGAATATTGGGAGGATGGAATAGCCTCGGAGGGTGAGGACAATGCATAGCACGTGAGAGGAGATAGTATAAAAGACGAACATCGGGAAGAATGCCCGGGAGTTGCAGGCGTTAAACTGAATATTGAGCATCTGAATCCCCCTAAAAGTTTTGATGACCAGCTTTGGAAGTCTAGTCAATGTGCTGTTTTTGCCGAATCTGTAGGATGAAAAAATGAACGAAAAAATGATGTTACAATGCACGTCGTGGGAATTTAAGTAAAACCCAAAGAGGGGCGATATTCAATAATTAAAAAAACTAACTGCAGTTGGTCCAGCCAATACGTGGAACTACGTGTGTACATCCATATGACAATAAATCCCATGAACGTTACCGCACAGGCTCCTTCCGAGTAATAATATACGACTAGTCCCCAAGAAATCTTCGCCAGAAGATTGGATTGATCAAAGAGGAGATGAAACGTAAATCGGGGATTTCCTGGTTCGATCCAGAAAAGCACCGAGGCAAGCCAGACGCTACCAGTCAATGAGGAGAGAATCAGGCCAAGAAATATCTCGCAACCATCCTTCCGCAGTGGGTGGGCCGTTCCAGTAATAGATTCTTCATTGAAATAATAAACGTTTTGAAACAAATTGCACTTAGTCTTTCAAAACAATTTTGTCATCTTTCTTTTTCTTCTTTGGCTATAATCTATAATTAATAATTATATAGAAATCGCATATACCCGCAGTTTGGATATTAAATTGAAAATAATTGTTCCAATACGCCATCGTTTCCCTGCGCTTCAGCCACGATGTGTTCCAGTGGTTCACCGCAGCAAACGCAATGAACGAAAGAAAGATCCAGTCGATCACTTGACTGGAAGTGGATCGATTAACGCCTGGCGAGACGCCAACCACGGCATTGTAGATCATCCAACAAACAAGCCACCAGAGCAAGTAGAAGGTAATGTAAAGCAAAATCCGGTAGAGGATAGACTTGTTCATGCGGAGAGTGTAGCATCTCGAATCCCAAATGTAGGGACTAACGCCAACGAGGCGCTGAAGTTTAAATAGGGCGCCAATCAAGCGCAACGTCAATGTGGAATGCATTCCTCCGTTCTCGCTCTTGAACTCAGGTTCGCTCCATAATCCTGAGAGTGTATTAATAAATGCTTGGAATTTGTTGGTTCTATTCCGTTGCCAAGGTAAGATTATTATGCTTTGAAGAAGTGAATCTTGTCTTTTATAAATGTGATGCGGTCAGGAGAAATTTTTATGGTTATTCATAAACAAAACACTTAAGACATATCATTATTGTCACTCATCGCTGGTGCCTCGCGCAAAACGACGGGTAATGAGAGCAAATACGTATAGTGGAGTCTCTCTGTAATAAGTCGCTTTATAACAACATTTCTATATATTATCTTGTCTGCCCTTCGTACATGTAAAGTACATATTTTATGTTATATATAACAACATTTCCACGGAAGAATTTTGTTTTCTTCCCTTCGGTGTTGTTATAGAGAGACTCCACTGTATTTGCTTTCATAATTCGACCGGGAAGAACTTTCCACCTGTCATTGCAAACGTCTTTACTATATCACTATGTATGAGAGCAGTGACAGTTGTGAGTGACTCCGTGTCGGGAATTTGCATAATATTACCATAAGGAATTTCGTCATATGCACATTTATTGGTAAGACGTAATTTCAGAAATTAATAACAATATAATATTCTTTTCCAAATGAAGCGTTTACAAAAATTGTGCGAAAACAATTAGGTGGCTAACGACCTTCAATGTTTAACCCTTTTGCATGAAGGACATGGTCACATGGAATTAGCAAGCGTTTTATCTGTATACATGCCTAGTACATAAAGAGTATGAGTCGGTTTTGTTTACTGGCTCTCATTAATTAATGCAAGGGTCTTGACTTGTATGTCATTACGTCAGCAAGTAACATAATACATACTATTTGAATGTTCGTATACGTGTATAACTATGTATTACTTATCGGTAGCTCAATTATGCTATGAAACATATGAAATAGAAGGCGGAAATTAAAAAACGCTTGTTGAAAACGCGGAACGAATTTTTGTTGCGCAAAATATGATTTTAGATAATTAAATCAATACTTTCCCAGCTTTCGTATATACAACAAAAGCTGGTGGTCTAACTGGTGAGAAGCAAAAATTGGACGGTGAGGCTGGTGATGATATGAAATAATGTGAGAAGTGTGAGGCGCTGGATAATGTACAAACTCCCCACTTTAATTCCCAAAGGCGGAAATGCCCTCAATGTCCGTCGGTCCTTGTCGGAGACAGCCGCATTCCAGGATGTCACAAAATGCTGGCTCAAATAATTGACGTTGCCCAACATCTTGTAGATCCTATTCTCAACCCAGAAAAAGAGCACGGACCACAGGGGAAACATGGGATAAAGGAATATCGGGAGGATTGATTTGCCTCGGAAGCCCAGGACAATGCATAACACGTGGGAAGATATATTATAAAAGACGAACATCGGGAAGAATCCCCGGGCGTTACAGGCGTTAAACTGATTATTGAGCATTTGGATGCCTTTGAAAGTTTTAATGACCAGCTTTGGACGCCTAGTCAATGTGCTGTTTTTGCCGAATCTGGAAACATGAAAATACATAGCTAGAAAATAGAAACATATGAATTATATATGGTTTTGCTTTATATAATAGCGTTGAAATTTCCACATCTACAGTAGTCTATCGTAAAGCTTCCATAATAATGCCCTTTCAGAAAATGTGCGAGTTAGTAATAATTATTCGAAATGCAGTCGACTCTCTCTACAGTGGAGTCTCGTTATAACAACACCCAACTGGAACAGAAATTTTTCTATTATAACGAGATTTTTAGCTAATGCTGTAGCTGTTATAGGAAACAAATTTAACACGCTTTTATATACCAGCGGCTGTAATTTCCTGACGCTAAAACAATTTTTTTAACGTTATGCTGTTATCAAGAATGTTGTTATTAAGAGTCTACAATGTATAACGGCTTAGCAAACATCAGCTCCACTTAAACTTGTAGAGAATAACCGGAGTACAGAATAATGAAAAACCGTTAAAGGGACAAGCATTTACTGGCGGATCATTCAGAATTAGAAAATAAAGCGTTAAAGAGAGAGGTGCGAGATCGAACCTAAAACTTAAAAACCTAAAAAATAGTGAAAGAGGGCAAATGTCGGGGGATTCAAAGCTAGAGAAAAAACCTTTATGCAGGCAGAAGTATGTGAAGGTGTGGCCTAAAACCATTATAGGGAGAGGCTCTTAATAAAGTGGGATTCACAATTTTTCCGTTACAGAGAAAAAGCCGTAATAAAGAAGACTGTTGATTGATTTTATCATAACATTTGCGAACACCGTTGGTGTTTGTAGTGCAAAAACCGCCGTAGGAAGGCTCGTTGTAGAGAGAGTCGACTGTAGTAACTAACACATCGAGGATGAATTACAAAATCTGATCATGTCCAACGAGGCTTTAATTCAAAAAATGATCAACTGCAAAAAAAAAAAAAAATCCCCACCATTGTATATTACGTTTCATGCTTACTTTGGGGGATAGATAACTTATCGGGGAACTGATATACAGTGGAGTGATCTTATATTTTGAGTATTCTTACTATTACGGTATCTTTATTATCAAAGTGTGCATAATATTATTATATAGAAAAGAACGTCACATGTCAAATGCATTACTGCTAATTAAACTTAATGCAGATAATTAGTAATTAATTCCCTACATACATACATACAGTGGAGTCTTTCTATAATAAGTCTCTTGATAACAACATTTCTCTGTAACAACATTATTTTTCCTGCCCTTCGTACATGTAAGATACATATTTAATGTTCTATATGACAACTTTTCCCTGTAACAATATTTTTTACCCTTCCGTTCAGAGTTGTTATATAGAGGCTCCACTGTAGTCAGTTATGATATTATGGCTCCGTGGATATGATCAGCTTTGAACTTTATTCTCGAAGGGTAAGTATAGGTACTACAATAATTGGAAAACTCACTGCAGCTGATCCAGCCAATAGGTGGAGCTGCGAGTGTAGGTCCATACGATAATAATTCCCTGATACGTCACGCTCAAAACTCCTTCCATGTAGTAATACAGAAATAATCCCCACATAATCTGGGCCAGTAGATTTGTCTTGTCAAAAAGGAGATGAAAGGTAAATCGGGGATTGCCGGGGTTCACCCCGAAAAGTCCCACCCCAAGCCATACGTTACCAACGAGGGAAACAAGAAGACTGGTCAGAAAAGCTTCGCAGCCGTCCTTCTCCAGCGGGTGTGTCTTTCCAGTAATAGATTCTTAATTTGCAAAACATTGTATAGAGCATTATTGTATTATTTTACGTCGAAAATTGCGAATACTATGAATGTATATATATTTATATTCTATTTGCGAGAACACGTACAAACGCTCTTGTTTTTTTTATTCTTAAATATTTATTTCTGCAGGAACCCTTTTCACACCTGAAGTTTGGATATTAAATTGGAAATAATTATTCCAGTACTGCATCATATCCCGGCGCTTTAACCACGCACTATTCCAGTGAAGCGCAGTCGAAAATGCAAGGAACGAGACGAACATGCAATCCAGCACTCGACTTGAATTGGATCTTTTGATTTCAGGACTCATGCCAACAACTGCATTGTAGGACATCCAACAAATGACCCACAACAGCCAGCATAATATCAGATGAAGCCATATCCAGTACAGTACGGATTTGTTCCTCCGGAGTGTGTACGCTCTCCCATTCCAAATGTATGGGCTGACACCGACGAGGCGCTGGATTTTGAAATTGGCGCCAATCAAGCGCAACGTTAATTCCGAGTGCATTCCTTCGGTTTTACCTTGAATTCGGCCAAGGTCTCGACAAACAGTATTGATCAAAGCTCGAAAATTGATATTATAGTTTTTACTACACTAAGACAATGGATCCTTCTTCCTTCTTGACTCCTAAAGACTAAGATAGTGCGGCTAATGCTAATATTTTGGGATAATGTGCAAAGGAGATAAATACAAATGCATACATATACTAGTTGTAATTAGTGTAAGTGTGATATTCGGCACGCGGCACTTCACATAATAAATGAGGAAATCTTGCATCATAATCAGCTTTCGGGAAGGTAGTAACTCGTGTCTTTAATATAAAAGACGATCATGCATATGTACATATGTAAGGATATGAGCACTTTTTTCGGGCTTAATGGAAGGCGAGGGAACAATTAATTTTACCAAGAGGAATCCTGTCCCTTAAAGGGACGGGCTGGTGTATATTCACATAAGTAGCCAGCAAAACATATCAGTAACATTATGGATCTAGATATTATTTATAAATATCGGTACAATATTACATTTATAAATGATCATTATTGCTCTGCTAGTGATTAGTTACTGTTACTGCATTCTTGAAATTTTATTATTTATTAATATAAAATTACCTCATGCTATATGAACAATATGAAGTGCCGACGTATGCTGCAGTATATTAGTAATAATTTCTTATTTACGCGAGTATATTGCCCAAGGAAAATAAAATACGTATAAGGTACTTACGTAAACGCTTATATGCATTACACACCATGATGGAAGCGTTTATGTTTAATTGAGCGGATATCTTTCCTACTAATACAGGGAGACATTTGTATTGAATCCAAAATTCTATATAGAACATTTTGCCGTGTGGCAATAGCAGTCAATTCTCTCGATCACTGACCACTTTATAACGGGTTTTGCTTTATAAAGGTGTGTTCACCAATCACCCCAAGAGAGCTTCAATGAGAAAATGAATCACTATCTGTACATATTCGAAAATTCCTTTATTATGTTGCTAATTCTTGCCTTCGGGCAAGTTTTTGTTTTGCAAAATTAAGGTATTGTAACGATGATTTTTTCAATTGGCCGTAATATTACTATTTCGTCCGTGAAAGCATCGAATTTTGCAAAATCAGAGTTGCGGAGCCAATTTAGAAATTTGTGTATGTATTTCGCGTTTATTTTAAGCTACAAATTATGCCAGATTGCATTGCAAATAAATGTTTAAGAGTATTCGAAAAGTATTTGAATACGTATTCATATGTCTGAGTATTTTAATAAAATTGTATTGGAATAATTTATATTTCAGATATCCAAAATTTACATTTGTATTCGTAATTACGAAAAACACGTATTTTAATACGAATTTTGATTCATATTTTTTCGGATGTCATGCATTGCTTAGTAGGCATCACTAATACATAAATTCAAATTCGAACGTTGGTGGTCTAACTGGTGAGAAGCAAAATCTGGACGGAGATGCTGGTGATGATGTGAAATAACGTTAAAAGCGTGAGGCGCTGGATAATGTACAAACTCCCCACTTTAATTCCCAAAGGCGGAAATGCCCTCAGTGTTTTCCGGTCCCTGTCCGAGACAGCTGCATTCCAGGATTTGACAAAATTCTGACTCAAATAATTGACATTCCCCAGCATCTTGTAGATCCGATTTTCCACCCAGAAAAAGAACACCCCCCACAGGGGAAACATAGGATAGAGGTAAATTGGGAGTATTGAATAGCCTCGGAGGCCCAGGACAATGCATAGCACATGGTAGAAGATATTATAAAAGACGAACATCGGGAAGAATCCCCGGGCGTTACAGGCATTGAAGAGAATATTGAGCATTTGAACGCCCCTGAAGGATTTCATGGCCATATGTGGACGCTTGGTCAAGGTTCGGTTTTTACCGTATCTGCAAAAAAAAATATTGTTACGATTTTTCTTCTCGTAATTGCATTAAATTGTCTGCCTTTCTACTGAAATATTAGCCAATTTTGGCAAAATTCGTGGATTAGACAGGATAATTCAAAAGTGCGATTGTATAGAGTAATGTATTTACTTACTGTAATTCCTGCAGCCAATAGGTAGAGCTGCGAGTGTAGGTCCATATGATAATAAATCCCTGGAACGCGACGCCGACGGAACCTTCCGCATAGTAATAGAGAAAGAATCCCCAAGCAATTGTTGCTGGAAGATTTTTGTGGTCGAAGAGGAGATGAAAAGTAAATCTGGGATTGCCGGGGTCGCCCCAGAACATTATTGAGCCTAGCCATACGCTTCCAGCCAGGGAAACTAAAAGGAAGCCAAGAAATATTTCGCAACCGTCCTTCTGCAGTGGATGCGCCGTTCCCGTAAGAGATTCTTAATTTACAAAGGATGTGAAAATCATTCTTGAGAAGAAATTATTAGCTATATATGTATAGATATGTACATATTGTCGTTTAAGAACCAAAATTGACTAAAAGCAAGTAAAACTAATGACACAACGAACTACGAAGCCAAATTTCTTAAAAGCAAAATTGGCTAAGTCCCAAAAATTCTGAAAATACCCTACAGAAAATGGCTGAATAAAACCACCTTGCTGCTGCCTAGCCTAAAAAATATTATAAAAAAATATTATCAAAAACATATTCAAAAAATATCATTAA
>JAQGBT010006158.1:0-13004 GCA_034698585.1 Disparrhopalites patrizii
CTCTCTGTTTTTCTCTCTTTCTTCTCACTTTTTCATTCGATCCGTTTTTCTCTTTTTCATTCTCTCTGTTTTTCTCTTTCTTCTCACTTTTTCATTCGATCCGTTTTTCTCTTTTTCATTCTCTCTGTTTTTCTCTCTTTCTTCTCACTTTTTCATTCGATCCGTTTTTCTCTTTTTCATTCTCTCTGTTTTTCTCTCTTTCTTCTCTCTGCTTTTCTCTCCTTCTTCTCTCTACTTTTCTCTCTTTCTTCTTTCTTTTTCGTTTTCTCTGTTTTTCTCTCTTTCTTCTCACTTTTTCATTCGCTCCGTTTTTCTCTTTTTCATTCTCTCTGTTTTTCTCTCTTTCTTCTCTCTGCTTTTCTCTCTTTCTTCTCTCTTTTTCATTCTCTGTTTTTCTCTCTTGCTTCCCTCTTTTTCATTCTCCCTGTTTTACTCGCTTTCTTCTGTCTCTCTTTTCTTCTCTAATTCTCTCCGTTTTACTCTCTTTCTTCTGTCGCTCACTCTCGGTTTTTCTCTCTTCCTTCTTTCTGTTTCTCTCTTTATCATCTCTGCTTCTCTCTCTTTCTTTTCCCTTTCCCATTGCTTCTGTCACTGTCTCTCTTTCTCTCTCATTCCTTACCTCTCTCACTCATTCCATTTATCTCATTTCTTCTCGCTCAATCCTTCTATATCTCGTACTCTTTCTCTCGCTCTCTCCCGCATTCCTTCTTTTTTTTGTGACTCTCATTCTCTCTGTTTTCCTCTCTCGTTCCATCTCTCCCATTATTCTCTTTCTTTTTCCATCTCTCTCGTTCTTCCCTATATGTAGCTCTCTTCTTCCTGTTTTTTTCTTTTTCTCTCTTCACTGTTTCTGTCTTTCTTTTGCATATCTCCCTTCTCTCTTTCTTCTGTGTATCTCTCTTCTTTCTTTTTTCTGTATCTCTATTCTCTACTCTCCCTCTCTCTCTTTCTTGCTCCCGTTTCTTCTCCATCACATGTTTCCATACTTAGCAGAGCAAGTGAATGGAATATTATATGAAAACAAGTATTCTCTCCGTTCTTTTTTTCCCTTTCTTCTTTTCATCCTCGGTGATAAGAGTAAGTGGTAGACGGAGAGGTGGTAGTAATTCCAATCCAGAGGCACACTTATTGCATTCTTAATCATTCATGAATAATTCCCCCCTCCCCTCTCCACTTTTCCTCTACAAACGCATGGTTTGAACGTATTTATTAGAAGGTGTATATTATGAAACAGGGAGAAGCAGATCTCTTTTTTTGCTATTGTTATACGTGTTACCATTTACCCCTTTTCTTAGGCTTGTCTCCCTTCTCTTTGACTTCCTCCCTTCCTCACTCATTGTGGGCAGTAGTAGTAGTCATCATGTCTAGTATGGACAGTGGGGGAGAAAATGAGAAAAAAAAGGAGACGAAAGGGTTGAGGCTACTTATGTATTTATTACGGCTACAAAAAGAAAAGTTGTATACGTATACATTGTCGTAATCTTGTAATAATAACCAAGGAATGACTGCTATGTGTACTCCTCCTTGTGTTATATTTCTTATGGAGCATGGTAGTCAAGTTTCTCTCTCTCTCTCTCTCTCTTGTAAGTCGACGAAGGACGGTGAAGGAAGGGTAGAGAGAAAATAAAAGAAAGAAAAGGAGAGAGAGAGAAGGCCAGAGGAGAAATGGTTGTTGAATGTCTTATTACTGTTGCATTTAAGTTGAAGCGTATGGTGTAATTATGGAAGGAGAAGCGATGAAGGAGAAGTAACAAAAAAAAATCTTTCCTCCGTTTCATATGGAATATGGAGTGAATTTAAATAAGGGAGAACTTTCAAATGTTGTTGTGTGTCCATGGCTGGAACTCTTCTTTTTTTTTTTAAACTCAAAGTTTATACATTGTTATTAGTGTTGGGGAGAAGATATACTACTACTGCATTTTCTACTACATAAATAAATTTTTCTCTACATAAATTCCAAGGAATCTTCTCCACACTCCCTCGGACAAACACACGCGTCCGCTCTCTCTCTCTCTTTCCCTTCTCGTTGGCCACAAGAATAATTACTATTTTACTCGAGAGTCACATCAGGTATCGAATGTTCATGAGATTTTTTGTAAATTACTTTCTTGCTTTCCCTACTTTTTGTATGTAGTGACAATATTATGGCCATGTGAATATTTCCCTGCTTTCCTGATTTCTATAATACTACTAGTTTTTAAACAAAAAAAAAACAATTCTCATCTTGCAGAGGAATGTTGTAGAAAAAATGGGGAAATTCTCCTTCAAAAAAAACAGATTTTTTTCAACCAAGGCATTGGTGAAGGATGGTGATAATACTGATAATTATTGTGGAACTGCACACACACGCTTAAACTTGGGAGGTGTGCAATGCATGTAAACGTTCAAGAAAATTAGGGGTACTATCTACTTCGGACAGAGAGAGAGAGAAAAAGAGAGAGAGAGAAAGAGAGACAGACAAAGAAAGAGAGAGAGGGAAATAGAGAGACAGAGAAAGAAGAAACGAGAGAGAAAAAGAGAGAGAAAGAGGAAACGAGAGAGAAAAAGAGAGAAAGAGGAAACGAGTGAGAGAAAGAGGGAGAAAGGGAGAGAAAAAGAGAGAGAAAGAGAGGGAGAGAAAAAGAGAGAGAAAGAGAGGGAGAGAAAAAGAGAGAGAAAGAGAGGGAGAGAGAAATAGAGAGAAGGGGAGAGAGAGAGAAATAGTAATTTTTTTGTATTTATAGCAAATATCATAAGGAAAAAGTGAAGGGAAACAAGATTTTTTGGGGTACATCATCATATAGAAAGAGATTTTTCCGGTTTGATGATGATCTGGTTTTTTGGGGAGTGGTCCTCCAGCAGTTTCTCTTTGCTCTCGTTGAAATAGTGCTGTATACGAAGTAGTAGTTGGGAAGTGGGAGAAGAAGACAAGGAGAAGTAGTTGGTTAGTAGATATGGTAGTATTATTATTGGTGTTGCTCTCTCTCTCTCCCTCTCTTTCTCTCGGTGAGAGCGTGTAGAAAATGTGTGTGTATGTATTGTGGATGTTTTCAGATTAGAAATATCATAATAGAGCCGCAGGTGGGTGAAAGAGTGAGTACGGCAGGCAGACGGTCTTGCACGCGACACCCATGACCTTTTCATATTCAACCGGGGGTCATCATGAAAAATTATCTTGTATGTTATCCACAAAACTTTAAAGCGTCTCTCTCTCTCTCTCTCTCTCTCTCTCTCTCTCTCTCTCTCTCTCTCTCTCTCTCAGTCTATCTCTCTCTCGTACTTTTTGCTCCACCATACGCTTTTTCATCTTCTTCTTCTTTCTCCCTCCTCTTCATCTTATGGGGCTACATCATATTCTGGTTTTACATGCATGAACATATGCAAGCGAGGGAGAGAGAGAGAGACAGGGATCCTCCTCCTCCTGCACTGCATCGAAATAATCTGTAATAATAAACTTGCACCATAGAATTTACCACTTGTGTAAAGATTGAAATGCCACGAAAAAAAAAGTGTATAAGAAGTAAGTCAACTCCTCAGTTTTTCAGAGAGAAAGAGAGAGAGAGAGAGAGAGAGATGAAAGAGCCAATGCGGGTTTCTTCACATAAGCATGCCGTACACATTACGTACATATGTATTCATAATCGGACCACAACACTACTTTTTTTATGGTTGATAATGTATAGTATAGAGTAAAAAAGTCATAAATAATAAATCGAGTTGGGGAGAAAAATGAAGCAAAAATCTCGTGAGCACGAATTTTATATATTTTTTTCTCCACTCACTTCTACATATCAACAACAACAACATCTTCTTTCTCCCGAGCATTACTCGTGTTGAATGTAACCGTTTTTTTCTTTCTTTTTTTTTGTGTTTTTTTTCCATTTTTCCATAAGGTGTGATCTGTCAAAGAGTGACAGATTCAACCATATTTTACGAGTATTACCCCTCGTATTCTTTTCAATTTTTGGTCAGACTTTTCAATTTTATTTGCTCCTGATTAAGTTCTCTCTCTCTCGTTTCTGTTTCTTTCAAGGTACATGCATATTCTGTTATCATATATTGGTAAATGATATAGCTGCACATCTTTTTCTCCTGGCACTCGCTAGGCAATTTTTTTTTGTCTGTAAGGGCACGCTTCATCTGTCTCCTTGATTCTTTATGCCCTTTTGTGCGTGTGTGCCTCTATGGGCACATAGGCCTTTCAAGATTCCCGGTTGAAACTGATTGCACTAAATCATGATGGAAATGTGATGATGGTGATAGTGTGGTGAAAATGCCTAGGAAAAAATAATCTGTGGTGTATTACCAAATTATTCCGTGGAGTGGGTGCTTTTTATGATTACAACAATAGATTGAGAGAGAAAGAGGGGAACAGAGATAGAGAGAAATTTTAAATGGCAGGGACAGGCAGAAAGAAACGGAGAATTTTAAAATGAAAGAGAAAGATGGAAATGTCAAGGGGAGAAAGGGAAAGAAATAAAAATACAAAAGAGAGACAGAAAGAAGAGAGAAATGAACCGCAAACTTGAACTGGAAAAGAAAAAAAAGAAGAAAATAACGTAGGTCCCACTGAACCTTTTTCTCTCCCTTTACGTCTTATTCCCGCCTCTATAATTTCTTTTTCATATTCCTGTGATATTCTTTTGTAATTTGATCCGTTCGAAAATAGCGTCATTTAAATCAATTATACAGATCCATGAAAAAAATTATCTTTTTTCTCCCATCTCTTCTACGGCAGACACATTCCTTCAGAAGTAAATATGTTCACCAGCACACACTTACATAGCACACCTTTTACACAAGGAGAATTCCTCTACCTTCTAAGGGGTTCATTATGGTAATAATTACAAATTACTGGAGCATACAGAAAATTAGATGAACCTTCCATCTCTCTAAGGATTTGCATTTGCCCAGTTCCAAAAAAAAAAAAAAAAAATTACATATCAACAGAATTTACACCATTATTTTTTTCCATGCTTCCATACTTAGTACGGGATCCTACATGGTTTCCGACAGATTACGGGGCTTCAAGATTAGGACACATATTATTATTTAAAAGGTAACCGACCAAAATACATGAAAGCTTTATGTTTTCAAAAGTGATCTCTTTTTTTATTCTCCCTCTCCATATCTCCTCACTCAATTGGAGATTTGAAGAGGAAAAAAAGGTTACTATTATAAATAGTTGATTGGTAATAATAATCTAAAGGAGAGCATATAGGAGAGGGAAACAATAGGAATAATTCGGCTTTACCTATATAATCGTGACTGAAATCAACAAAGGTATCATTATTATTATTTGGTATCACCACCACCACCTTCAAAGGTGGTTTTGAAGGAGTTTTTTTTCTCGGGATTGGGCTGAAACGAAAAAGAAAAAAAAACATTAAGTGAACCACACAAACATTAATGGAGAAAATGGGAGAGAAAGGAATATAATATTTGATCCAAAGAAGTGATAAATCCAGTCCTATAAAACCTTGTCTCATCCTCTATTTCTCTCTCTCTCTCTCTCTCGCACTTTGCTGATATGGAAAAAGGTACAGTATTACTAAACGCTGGTAAAAGTACTTGGTCAAAGTCATGCCTATTTAATTTTTTTTACCAAATCTACTACTACTTCTACTACTAGTACTACCACCACAAGTACTCACCTTCGTGTGTGTGTGTGTGTTGCTCATCAAGCTGTTTAGGTACGGCTCGTCTATGTAGTAATAATAATAAGAAATCATTCATTTTATGGATATTTTTTCCTACTCTCAATGGAGGAATGCGGGCCAGGTTGGTTGAACCTTATAATTTTGATATTTTCCATACTCATGAAATCTCCGCACCTGTGCGCACCTTCCTCCTTCTCTCTCTCTCTCTCTCTCTCTTTCTTCCCTTTTTTTCTCTCTCTTTCTCTCTTTTTCTTCTTCCGTCTCCTCCTCTCACTCTCTCCTTGTTGATGTATGTGTATGCGTAGATAAGTGCCGGCATTGCAATGGATATGCGTATCTCTCTCTCTTTTTCTCGCTCTCTCTCTCTCTCACTCGGTCTCTCCCTCACTCACTGCTCACTCGTCTTCCCATTATAATCATCATCATAATGTGATATGATGATGTGAGTGTGTCTAAATTCATGTTGTATGGGAAGAGTAAAGCTGCCACAAAGAGTGGGAGAGAGAGAGAGATAGAAATGCTTCATTGCTCGATTCAGTTATTCAGTAGGGCGGGATGATAGCCCAAATGCCACTCACTCTTTTACGTTTTTTTCCTTCTTCTTCTTCATCTTTTTCCTTTAAAAAAATCCATACATATGTATCTGTATACGCACGTAAACGCTCCTTTAATTTTATGTACAAGTCTTGATAGCTCATAATATGTCATCACATACAATTGACCGTGGTGGGGGTTGTTTTTTGGTGAAATTTTTGGGTGAGAATACACAAGCGTATAAGAGGATCTTGAGAGGTATATGAAGATATTTGAGGCATATTTGTAGGTTCATAATATTTTAGGGGGACATACATATATACTTATACGAATTTTCTTCCATTTCATCACACATGATCCAGACCCGGGGATGCTTTCCCTGGGTCCATAGTACACGGATGGAGGTGACGTGTTTATATGATGTATATTACATGGTATAAATGTAGGTTTTCAAAATAATGTTACGGACACCGAGAAAAAAGGGGTGAGTGTGCAAGTGTGGTATGAGCATGTGTTGTATAGAAAACGTGGTCATTTATTATTACAGGGCTTCTTCTTTTTTTACTCTCCCCAAACCCTTTTTTCCCTTCGTCTTCATCATCTTCCTCCTCCTCTATGATCCTGAGACGGAAAGGAGCTTCTTATAAACATAATGTAATAAATACTTTAAAGGGGGTAGGAAAAAAAACTAGGTTTTTCTCTTCAAAAAAAAAAAAAAATACAATGTATGACGTATAAACTGGTGGGACAAGATCAAACGCCAAACACACGATCACATCATCTATTCAGGTGGGAGAACATGTATCAAAAAATCCTCCCAAAAAAATATAACCACCACATTACTTTACTTATCTTCACCTATACCCTCCTCCTCTATAGTGAAAAGTACATGGAATAGTGTGTACTTGAAAAAAAAAAAGTTGTAGATACTACTATAGTAGATCCATGTTCTCCTATAGTCCAGTCCAGGGGAAAACTCTCCATGGCACTCTCTAGACATTTTGGAGGCTATTATCAATTCAAATGGTAGGTAACCACTTGGTAGGTGGAATTCCTTTCCTTTCTCCTTCCTTCGTCATCTTTTTATCGTCTCTTTTAATTTCTCTCTCTCTCCCTCCCTCTACTATTCTGACATACATATTATACGTACTTCCACTTTCCTCTTCATCCGTCTCTACTGTGGGTTAAAAAATGCACACAAAAAATGAGCACTCCTAATTTCGCGGGATGTTTTCTCCTCCAAAATTTGGTACTATAACAATTACGAATGCATACCGTAAATTCTATGGGTAGGCATTAACAGAGTTTTTTTTAAGTTAGATACGTGGATTAAATTCCTCCGGGAGTATGTTAATGCTTTTTTTTTCTTGGAAGGAGGGGGAGGAGGAGGAGGAGGTCGGATTTAAATGAATCAAAAGGGAAAAAAGAGGATAAAGACAACTGTATCTTCATAAGTATGTACATATTGGTGTAGGTTTTTATCATAATTTTTTTTCTAACTAATCCTTTTCCAGGAACTTCTTGTCTCTCTCTCATCAGAATACTGATTCACAAAATGTTAACGCCTCCTCCTTTTCTTTACCGTTTAACATATTCTGAGCGGGGGAAAATTCCAAACATTGCCCGAATAATTTCTAATTTCTTTTCTGGACCTGGGAGATATATAGAGTATACAGGGGGATATGAGGTGGGGGGGGGGAGAGAAGCAAGAAATTCCTCCATTTCAATCTTAACACCCTTCCATCATCATCAACTTCTCCCTTTTTTCCCCTTTCCCTTGTCTCTTCTCTTTCTCTCTCTCTTCTCTCTCTTTCTCTCTCTCTCTCCCATCCCTTCCACTTCTTCTCCAACGATACTAATCTTGTAATATTTTCTCACACAACAAAAATGAATGCTCATCCATCTAGAAAATATTTGATACTACCTGTGTAAAGTGGATTTACTGCTACTACTACTGCCAGTAATAATATGGGTAATTCCCAAGCTCACAACTGTTCAAAGGGGAAGGTCTGGCCTGTACATAAAAATACGTGTGCAATAAATCATTTTTTTCGCTCTCTCTCTCTCTCTTTCTCTCTCTCACCCGCTCTCTCTCTCTCTCGCACCTTTTCCTCCGAGACGAAGTGGGACCAGAAGCAAACTCATAGATTACTTGCGCTGTCTATAGATAGTTTCTTTCCCTCTCTATCATCATCTTCTTTTGGGAGTAGTACAGATAGAGTATAGACAGACACATCTTTTTTCTGGGAAGAGAGAATCCAGAGGAAGAAGAAGTGCTCATCCGCATCTTCACGAAAATGTCAATATAATCAATAAGGACAAGCTAGCTCATAACTTCCCCCTCAAAGATATCCTCCATTGGAGTCTCCCCCTAAGCCTTCTGCCCCAGCCCCTTCTTTCCCCTTCCTCCACACACACCAATTCCATACGGCGGTCACATCTTTTGATGTGCAACAAACTGTATATTTCCTTGGGAAAAATTAATACAACAACTGCTATTGGTAATTTATAGGATTATTATTTTTTTCAAACTTTAAAGCTTGGGTTTGTAGTATTTTTTTTTATTTATTTTCCCTGTGTGTACAATTCATTGTGTCGTAATGAACCCTTGAAAAGACCTCTTGTTGGAACAAAGTTTTCCCCCCAATAAAAATCCAATTACCCTTCTCAAAGCTCCCTTAAAAACCACACACTCCAGAGGTAATTAGCATGACAAGTCCAGAGAGAGAGAGACAGAGAGAAAGATAGATAGAGAGGGGTGTACAAAAAAAAAAGGTTTGTACAAATCTCTTTTTCTCTCTACTTTCTCCCTTACAAACGTGGATTCCCCATGAAGTTCGGTGTACGCCGTTAACAAAAACAAAAAGGTTGACACTTGAAAATGATACTTATTTTTTTAAAGCCCCCATTTTTTCCCCAGCACCCCTGCCCCCTCCAATTCCCCCGGTATTATTTACCTTTTCATCAGGTCGTTTGAGGCAGACACACACACAAGAAGTGAGTACACGCACACTCTACAATTTTTACTACTATATTTACTACTATTACCACCGTCACAACAACCCCTGTAGTATGAAGCCTGAAGGCTGGATTGTTTTTTAGGGGGGAACTTACATAAAGGGAATCAACTATACATATACAAATTGTGTGGTACATATTAAGGTTGATTTCAAACCCTCATCCTCTCCATCCTTTACTAAATATGAGGAGATACACATTTTTTACTCTGTGTATGGATAGGAGCTTGCATCCCCCGAAAAAAAAGAAAAAAATCGAGATTTATTTCCTGCTTTAATATCATCTCCAGAAAAGGTTCTGACTTTTTTTTTTAAAAAAAAGAGAGGGGAATAAATAGCTTGGGCACACAACTGCCTTGATCCATCATATGGAGGCATATAGCTAATACTTAAGCACAAATGCTGGTGCACCTTTTTGTCCTCTCCCTTGTTTGTTGCCCCCATAATCATCCCTTTGTTGAGTGAGTGACATGTTCGAGAAGCTCCATTACCTTTTCGATGGGAGCGTGTGTGTGTGTAAGAATTACGCACTTGAATTTCAAATCGATTATTCCTATTATTATTCTGCCATATATACTCCCTTTTAAAAAACTTAGGGAGTGGGAGAGAGAAAAACGTGAAAAGAGAGCGAGACGAATGTAGCTATACCGAGAGAGTGGTATGAAGATTTACAAAGGGAGGCAGAAGAGGAGAAAAAGAGAGATTTAGAAAGACAAAGAGAGGCAGAAAAGAAGGAGAAAAAGAGATTTAGAAAGAGAAGGAGAGAGACAGGGAGATTTAGAAGAAGAAAGAGAGATTTAGAAAGGGAAAGTGACTGAGATTTAGAAAAACGAGACAAATTTAAAAAGACAAAAAGAGAGATTTAGAAACAGAGAGAAATATATGGATTTGGAAAGATAAGAACAGATGGATTTAGAAAGAGAAAAAGAGACGGATTTAGAAAGAGAGAAAGAGACGGATTTGGAAAGAAAAAGAGAGAGAGAGATTAAGAAAGAGAGGGAGAGATAAAGAGAGAGATTTAGAAGAAAAAGAGGCAGATTTAGAAAGAGAGAGAGAGAATAATTTAGAAAGAGAAAGTGAGAGAGATTAGAACAAGAAGGAGAAGCAGCAAGAGTTCGAGAGAGATTTAGAACGAGAAAGGGAAACAACAAGAGTTCGAGACAAATTAAGAGGGAAAGAGAGAAAACGTAAAATTAAAATCCAGGGAGAAATTGAGAGAGAGAGAGATCATAGAAGTAGGCAGGGACGGTGAAGGTAATATTGTTTTTTGTGTGTAAAAATTAAAATTGTCCATATTGTAAGATGAAGGGGAAATATTTTTGTAATCGTAATTGCAGGGCCAGACACATACATACCTACTTTTTTTGGGTATGTGGAAGTGACGATGTGGAAAGATGCGTAAAGAAAAGATGAGTTTGAGCGGGGGATGAGGATCTCACACACAGGGATGTACATACTTACGGGCACAAACCCTTTCATTAGGTTGATAAATCACCGGTGGATGATGATGACAGGAGTTCATCGATCGTATCGTGTATTATATAGTTTCAAAAAATTCACGACTAATCATAGTCTGTATTGTTGTCCACCAATGAAGGGTGCACTCATGGAGTAAAGTACCACCAAAGAACAACATTTTTTTTTGTTCAATACATGCTCTATAAAATCTGTATGCATGTCTCTTTCAAAGAGTTTGGAGGGAGAGAGAGAGAAACGGAGAGAAAAGGATTTTTTCGAATGACAATTTAAACACACGGGCGCGGTACGGCAACAATTAAATGTGCAGACAAGGGTAAAAGATAAAAATTGCCCATATTTCTATTGTTATGATTACATTAGTACCAATCATAATATATTCTCCATATGTGGCACTATCCAAAGGGGTAATCACCACGTGTTTGCAAAACATTCAATGAGATATAGGAGGCAGAAACAGGAGATTAGAAATAGAATTGAAAAGGAATGAAAAAATATAGTTTGTTTTGTTTCTCTCTCTCTCTCTCTCTCTTTTAGTCTTTATAATATATACCGCTTCATTTACATAGGCTTATAGATTGGCTATTATTATTCATTTTGTACTCAACGCTCTTGGTGGTGCGATGTGTGCCAGGGGGGGCTACAATGTGTGTCTGGGGTAAGGTGACACACTGTCATTTTATATCACTTATTTTATTATTCTTTATTTGTTTTCCGCTCATGTAATGTATTGCCATTTTTTCTCGGCTTTGGGCCATCCCTGAAAAAAAAGAGAATGCCCAGGAAAGCACATCTCCCTATCAATCCTCCTACATTTAATGTGGTTACAAGAAGAAAATTGCATTTTACCGAGAAATCTTCCTTTATTATTGCTTCTATATTTTCTTCAAAAATGCAACTACCCATGAACTTTTAGACAGTTTGAAAATGAAAAGGGATAATACTACCCATTTATTACCAGCCAATTCCCATCTCTTTTCCCGCTCACTAATATACCCACAATGAGAAAAGAAAAAGAGAAAATCCCAAGTAATGACTTGATTCCAACATTTCTCCCGACATCAAAGTCTTCCGGTATTTCCCCCCTCCCTTTATTCTTCCCTCCTGCTGAAAAGTCAAATGAAATCAAGAGATTGCTTATTATTCAGATTTGCTCATAAAGTAAAAAAAAATGTATGCACTCATAACACATCCAAATGGAAAGACAAATCCTGTACCCTACCCTGAACGAGGGAGAAAAGGGGGAAGAATGGAAAAGATAACAGGATTTTAAAAAGTACTTTTTAAGGCATTTCACATACATTTTACATACTTATTGTCTTTTAAAAATATGACAGGGAGGGAGAGAGACAGAGGGAAAGAGACAGAGAGAGATAAGCGTTGTCGTGTACTGGCAGGGGAAAAGTCTCCCCTTGTTACTGAAGGAGAAGTCAACATCTGGAAAAACTTGGGCATAAAAGTTTCCGAGGATGAACGATGAATGTCACGAGAGCGACAGAAAGATGCAGAGGGAAAGAAAGAAAAAAATGACAGAGAGAAAGGCAGAGACAAAGAGAGGAAATTGAAGACGTAGAAGAAAAGGAAGAGAGAGGTATAGAAAGAAATAGACAGAAAGAGATAGAGTCGGTGCAGGGGAAGGATATGAGCAGTGAACAGACAGAGAGAGAGAGAGAGAGAGAGAGAAAGAGAAGACCAATGCACAAAGACAGAGATTGAAATAATATAAAAAACAGAGACAAGAAGGGGGAAAGTGGAGTGACGGAGATGAAAGAGACAGCAAGAGGAATAAAACACACGGTTGATAACATACAGAATCAGAGCATAGGAGGAGAGAGATTCAGAGAAAAACTCGCCGTAAAGAAGAATAGCGAGAGATCAACATAGATAGAAAGTGAGAGGGTAAATGGAGAAAGAGACATCAATACCGATAGAGTGACAGAGAGAGAAACAGAGATGGAGAGAGAGACAGAAAGAGAAAGAGAGAAAGAAAGAAAATGAGAGAGACAGAAAGAGAAAGAGAGAGAAAGAAATAGAAAGAGAGAGACAGAAAGAGAAGGAGAGAGACTGAAGGAGAAAGAGAGAAAGAAAGAAAATGAGAGAAACAGAAAGAGAAAGAGAGAGAAAGAAATAGAAAGAGAGAGACAGAAAGAGAAGGAGAGAGACAGAAGGAGAAAGAGAGAAAGAAAGAAAATGAGAGAGAAAGAAAGAAAATGAGAGAGACAGAAAGAGAAAGAGAGAGAAAGAGAGAGACAGAAAGAGAAGGAGAGAGAGAAGGAGAAAGAGAGAAAGAAAGAAAATGAGAGAGACAGAAAGAGAAAGAGAGAGAGACAGAAAGAAA
>JAQGBT010006159.1:0-13002 GCA_034698585.1 Disparrhopalites patrizii
CTTAATTCTTATGTCTGCACGTAGCGGAACAAATTCCATGCCCCCTTCATATTTTAAAGGAAGATAGATTGTACTTCATATGTAGATATGTGTATGTAATGTTTTTTTAAAGGGGACTCATTTCTTCCACGAATACTAAGCTGTCTCCAGGAGACCAGGGGATTTTTTTCTTTGATGCAGAGAAAGTAAAATCCATGTGATTAAGAGTAATATCCGTGTTCAAAATCAAATCCGGTTTTCACATGCTGTACAGGAAGTTCTAGAGAAAAAAAATGTTGTACGAAACTTATAAATTCAATCTACCCACACATTAATCTTTGAAGCTCGCAGGGGGGAGAGTAATTTTCCTGAGAGGGTGAAATTATTCAAACATTCCTACCTATAATTACATAAGTGCCCATGAAATAAGATGTTACATTTCATAATGGGGGAGCAAGAGAAAGACAGTGAAACTTGAACTATTTCCATCCAACCTCATTTGTGTCTCTCGCTTCCTATCATCACAAACTTTTCTTTCACTTTGTCAAACAGCAAATGTATAGAATCAGAAGAGGCAAGGAATTGTGGTGGCGAAAAGTAATTTGTCGATATGAGATTAGGTACGTGAAAGTGTCTAATATGTAGTGAAGATTGGAGGAGGGGCCATAGCAAACGAGGGGAGGTCCCAGCAACATTTTTTTTCTTCTGGTTTTTCCTGCCTTTTCCTGGTTTGAAATCACTCCCTTTCCCTCGCGTCCATTCGTTTCCATGCGCTTTCTCTTTTCTACCTATCGACGATGTGGTAGGAGAACAAATCATGGGCTCGCAGCATATTTCACGTTGTCAGTCTATTAACGAATTATAATTTAGTAAGTTTTACAAGGAAGTATTAAAGTTTTTCCAAAGATCTTGCGGTTCCTTATATTTACTTTCTTCTCATTTACTATTTTTCTCCTTTACCTTCATTTTCCGTTCAGCTCTTTTGTTTCTTACCAGACCTACTCTCTCTGCCTGTTTCTGTCTCTTCTTTATATCTCTTTTTTCTCTCTCATCTTTCTATCTCACTATTTCTAAGTTTTGCTCCACTTTCCCTCCTCTTTTTCTTTTCTTTCTCTTTTCTTTTCGCTTTCGCTTTATTTGGTTTTCTTTTTCTTTGCATTCATTATGCATTTATTTTTCTGTTCGCTCTATTTTCTGTTTTTATTTTTTTTCTGTATCAAACTGTCTCTTTCACTTCTGATGTCTTTCTTCTGCTTCTTTTCTTAGTCTGTTTTGTTCCCATATTTGTCTTTCACTCGTCTCCATTTCTTCACAATTTTTCCACTCTTTTTTCTGTCTCTTTCTTTCTGTTCACCTCAAATGCTCTCTCCACTTATCTCCCTCCGCCTTATTCTTTTCTCATCTACAGTCCGTCCTGCACCTTCCTCTCGAAAGTTGTGCCATCGTCTATTGTCTTTCTTGTCCATAAGTAGTTGTACTTATTCCCTCTGTCCCTCTCTGTATCTCTTCCTCCATAAATTTACTTTCTCGCCCTACCCTCCTTACCCACTTTTTTTCTTGCTCCTGACTAAAGTTTGTTTTAATTCCTCGAACATGGAAAGAGCCTTTTCCAAGAAAGTTCCTCGCGGTGCATCCTTGCTGGAGTGCCTACAGTGGTTGGAGACTTAATAGCGTGTGGTATAATTTCTCTCTCTCCTCCCTCCCTTGAGTCGATAAGAGCTTAACAAAAATATAAAAAAAAGTTGTGGGAGAGTAAAGTAAAAAGTTTTCCTCAACGAGTACAGTTGTTGAAAAGTCGGTCTTTGGAACATGGAGTTTTTTTCATCACCCTCCATATCTATAATTACTGGTAGATCTTTCCTCGTTCTTGAGGAGGATTCCTTTAATTATTGCCTATTGCCTTCAATAGTATTAAAGTTTGGAGACATGGAGGGCGAAGGGAGGAAGAGTCTGATGAATTGCTTGAATGAGTCTGAAGTGAGTGAATGAATGAAAGAATGGAATGAATGAATGGAAACTCAGGGAATCTGTAGTATGCGTCACAAGCATATAACCAAATGATGATAACGATTGAGCAGCTGGTTTTTTTTGTGACTCCACTTCTCCCTCTAAAAAGCTACCGGAGGAGGCATTTGATGTGTTAAGTCCTTATATGTTTGTTTTTGTAAGATGATGACATCCGTATTACATGTAATTTATTTGCCGTGATGTTGATGATGAGGATTATAACGTCGTTTTCTTGTGTTTCTCCTTTTTCTATCTCTGCGGTTCTTCCTCGTCTGCTGGAACATCTCTACTCCCCATCTCGCTGCTCTTATTCCGTGACTTCGGGAAAAATTCCAACAACGCCGGTACACAAGACCCTGAAAGAATTCCCGGAAGAGTTACGTGGGGATGTGTCCATGCATTTACATAAGGAGATCCTCCAATTACCGATCTTTGAGCTCGCTCCACAAGGATGCTTGAAGTTGCTCTCCCTTCATATTCGAAGTAATTTCTGTGCCCCGGGGGAGTATCTGGTTCACAAGGGAGATGCTCTACAGTATATTTACTATCTCTCGAACGGCTCCATGGAAGTCGTCCAATGCAATATGGTCGTCGCAATTCTTGGTACGTTTTTCCATTTTCTCTATATAATGTCTCTCTGTCTTTCTCTTTAGCTTCTCTCTATAGCTCTCTCTATAGCTTTTCTCTCTATCCCTTTAACTACTCTCTAGCTCTCTCTCTCTGTAGCTTTCTCTTTAGCTTCTATCTTTATCTGTCTAGCTCCCGTTTTCTCTTTCTCTAACTGTCTTTTTCTCTCTCTCGTTCTCCCTTTCCTCTCTCTCTATCTTTCTCTTTCTCTTTTTACTATCACTTTCTTTCTCTCCAGCTCTCTCTTTCTCTTTGTCTATATAGCTTTCTCTTTCTCTCTAGCTTTCGCCCTAGCTTTCTCTGTCGTATTCTGCAGCTTTCTTTTCTCTCTCTCTAACTCTAACTTTCTCCCTCACGTGCACATCCAAATGCTTTCTCTAGCTGTCCTTACGACTCCTTTCAAAGTTATTACTATTATTACTATCATTTTGTGGAACGTGGGTAGAAATTTTATGGACGTTTCAAAACATTCTACCATAACCGTTCCTTCTACCTCTAGATTTTAGGTCTTGCCGTATACGCATATGCATGTGCATATGTATGTATAGCATTTGCTGTCTCCTCTCTTAACAACTAAGTAGATCTTATGTTCATGTTTTTAATTTTTTTCTGTGAAACAGAAACCCCTCCTATTTCATCTACATATGTATGTACGTATCTACTTGTGTCTCTTTATATTCAACCATTTTGCTCCACTGTGGACATCTCCATAAAAAGGAAGGATTTTTTTGTAGCCCTGAAACGAAATGGGAGAAACTATGTCAGTGTGTGAAGCCTCTAGCTCGTTAATTTAATTTTTTCTATCTCTCTCCCTTCTTTTATGTGTGTACGTACAAATTTCCTCTTTTTAAACAGCTTCCAAAATGTGGTCGTAGATTGGGATACGGTTCACAGTCAAGTTTTACAGGACTTCATGTACATATGTATACTGTAGGAATACTTTTACCCGAAAACAAAATTATCTTTTTTTATATTCTCTATTTGTATATACCTATCCCTCGTTTTGCTATGAGCACCATCGGATTTATTTGGGAGGGTTGGAAAAGAGGAGTTTTGGAGGGCTCTTACTACGTATCATCTGTGAATATTTTTTATCCTTTCTTTCCAAGAGCTTTTTCGTGAGGCTAAATAGATATCGTTCTGCTTGTAGAATCCACCGATTGAACTGAACAAAAAATTCGCCCCCAAAGCATTTCCCCAGTTATCCATTTTTTTTACTAGCAGCAACTGTCTACCGTGTTGCCTTCCTTCCTCAGGAAATAATGTTATGTACTCACTTACATGTTATGTACTCGAGTACAACACCTGAGAAGAAGACTTTAGTTCCCACCCATTTCGTGGAGGAATGTCTCAGTCATCACCACCAAACAAATTGTGGAAACCTTCTAGCATGGTTAGCTCGAATTAAATAGCCCGCTTTTCCTCGTTTCAACGTTATTTCCATTCGAAGGGAGCCAATAAGCGTCCATGTAGAAGTTCGTGGCCACGATTTTGATTCTACGAACCAGAGGAGGATGAGGTTTACTGGAAAGAGAAATGTAGTCGTTGAAGGACCTCCGTACTACGTACTTATTGCTAACAGCATTTTCTGTGCATATGAACTACCATGGAAATCCCTTCCCAAATGGTTTGATAGTTAAAATGTCACGGTTTTTATGACTACTTATTACTACACCGATATAGTAGCCCCAAAAGATGCACGGCGGGTATAGTCCGACTTTGTCCCATCTTCACAGCTGTTCTAACTCGTTGGCACCATTATTGATGAGTGGCACTACGGGATTGGTGAATGGTAGGAGTTTTACTTCATAAAATCCCTGACGAGCCCCGTCAACTCCTCCCGTATGTGGATGACGGTAATGCAAAGGGAGGAAGATATAGAACTTCGTATAACTGCGGAAGAGACATTCCATTAGATATAACGGGGGTTCTCCCAACAATTTAGACATGACCACCACCTCATCCAAAGAGATTTCAATGGGGGAGGGGAGAGATGGCCCAGTGTGACTTTAATAACATGATGTCATAATGACATTATAGTGGAGTCCACGGGGGGGGAATTTGACATGGTATGAGTCCGTCCATTAGTACTCACATTAGTATGCCATTACCATCAATGATCACATAGGAGATTCCACGAGTTCGGGGAAAGAGCAGGGAAACTCACCGGCGCTGAAGCTACCCAGAAATGCCAGTGACAATTACAACACTGATTTTGCCAGCAAAACACTGTAATACAAGTAAATTATTCTGAAAACTTGGATAAGTTTTGTGGAAAATGTTAATTAATTATTTTGATTATATTTGTTCGTTCGGGGAAAGTTGGGCATTGAAATGGAGCCATAAAATTCGTATGTCTCCCTATAAAAGTCAATTCAATTCACAAGTACTTTCCATGTGCACAAAGTAAGTATGTAGTAGTCTCAATTTCCCCAAAAAACAGTGTGTATACAAGTGGAATATGGAATTTTCCTCTGAAAGAGTATAAGACATTAACTGCGACGGAAGCAGTGGAATTTCCTCAAAGTAGATGTATCCGAATTTGCGTGTACAGAGAAATGCTGGGGAAGGTCAACTTTTGAAATATTTGATCCTTGTTTCTCATACTGTCTTCCTCTTGCTGTCTGTGCATGCCTATCTATATCCATTAAACGTCCCAAGGTTTCCACGGGTGACTGTAATGTGCGTGAAGATAATGTGGTGAAGTGAGTTAATGACGTATGCTCATGTTTATGGAGAGTTTCCAGGATTTTGGAGATAATAACACAAGTTTTTTATTGGAGTATAGAGAACACCATACCAAGTTACAAGCTTTCTCCCTTCTGTGTAATACTTATAAACGAATTTTGTCTAGGAACTAAAAGGGAGACAACATGGGGATTTAATAGTGTACTATTGTCCAAAAGAAGCATTAATTTGTAGGATCAATAAAATGGTCATAATCATACACGAAATTGCATAAGAAAAGTGGAAGGGGAAATAAAATGTTGCCAGTCTTTTTCGGAAAGTCTATTAAGCATTCTTACAAGGATTTTTAGTTATAGAGACAACAGGGATTGCTTTGATGAGAATATTATTTAATGCCCATTTCCCACACGTTTTAGTGCCGTTGGTGTGACTGGGTCTTTACGTACATATCCTGCTGTTATATTGAAGCTTATCTTCGTCGTCAAATGTGTGTTGTAACAATATTAGAACCTTCCTTAATTTCTGTTTATGTCATTTTGTACCGGATTTTTATGTCAATGTATGTATGTACATACATACCTATATGCATGGCGAGATGGAACGTCCGTGAAATAAAAATGTTTTTCTCCTACTGTGTTACTACGCTGTAATAACAATTATTACTGCTTTTAGATACCCGTAACCGAATTATGGATTGGGAATAAAAAAATAGTATTCACTTCCAATAATTTCTCCTTGTTTTTTTTATTTTTTGCTTTAATTTTATTTTGTAACTTTGTTCTAACGCGTTTCTTCTTTTTGCTACAGGGAAAGGCGATTTGGTGGGGTCGGACATAAATCAGCAGTTGACCACGGGATGTGAGATCGTGGTGAAATCCAGTTGTGACGTCCGGGCATTGACCTATTGTGACCTCAAATGTGTTCATATTCCTGGGCTCATTGAAGTGCTGAGACTCTACCCGGAATTCCAGACAGAGTTTTCTCACGACATTACACATGATCTCACTTACAATCTCCGGGAGGGGTAAGCTGTCTATTCATGTAAATGGTGACACATCTACTTAATACGCCCATCCATACATATCTATACATATGTAGAACTATCAATTATATCATCTCTTTTTGCCACGGTAGATAAAGGGTGGTGATTTTATTTTTAAAAGTTAAACCATCACCTTATGAGTTATACACGGCCTCTCCTCATAAACCTCATCGACTTTGCCACTACATCCATTGGTCCTAGAAGAGTGTGTGTGTTTTTTACAGCAGGACACCCTTTGGTTTCCACTGTTTTTGTTGTGGTTTTTTACAATCGGGGCTATTAGCTTAATGCCTTTCCCTACTGGGGGAAAACATTCCTCGGACAGGGATATGAAAGCATAGGTATATGTTCGCGGGTAGGAGCAAAGCCAGCGGTTATGGGGGTCGAGGGAATAGTAGGCTGGCGAGTATTTGTGGGGAATTCTCTGCATGGTTTAGTATCACAACGGGGATAAATGATAAATGCTAATACTAATGGTAATAAGCCGCAAGAGGTAATAGAGAGTCACAGAGTCCCCCGTCTCTTTCATTCCTCCCTACTCTCTTTCATGCCCTTCATCCGCTTCATCTCTTCCCGCTCTTCATATTCACCGATTTCCTATTTCTCTCATCCGGTAGTATTTCCTTGATATTTTCACTCACAATATTCCCCTTTTTACTGTCGTTATAAATAAGTTTTCATATATGTACCCTTGTATTGTTATACCTCAGTTAGTCTTTGGCCTTCATTCTTCTTCCTATCTTTCCCCGTAAATAATGTCTCTTGATTCTTTGTTTGGTCTCCTGTTTTCCGTTTAATTGTCTCTTGTTATATCTATCTTTCCAGTTCTCTTTCATTTTTGTATGATACTCATCCTTTCACTAACTATTCGGTCTGCTTCCTACTCATGATATATGTATACATCTCAGCCCTTCATTTTTCTTTCTTCTCCCTATTTTTTTTTTTTTTTTTGCTTTTCTAAATTCACCTTATTGTGTTGTCTCTTTCTTTTCTAAGTTGGTATAAAATTTTCTCCCTAACTTTTCGTCTTCACATCTCTTTCAGTATATTTTCCTTCTCTCGCTCTCTTTCTCCTCTATTTTTTGCATTTATTTCTGATTTCACTTTCTTTCCCTTGTTCTTTCTTTGGCTTCTTTCTGTCTCTTTCTCTTTTTTATCTCCTTATCTCATTTCTTTCTTTTTTTAATCCATATCTCATTTCTCTCTGGATCGGTGTCTGTCTCTTTTCTCATTTTTTATCTATTTATGATTTCAAACACTATCGTTGTTTCTCCCTTTATTCTCTCTGTATGATTGTCCGGTCAGCCATCAGAATTCTGTATATAATATACCTAATAAATGGGGCTCCACTTTCCTCATTTGTCGTCCAAGCGAAAAGCGAGTGCTAATACGTCTACCTGTACATGTAAAGGTCAATGGTAAAGCCTTTTTATATTTCATCATTCCGTCGATGCACTGCTGTGCACTGCAGTGTTTTGTCATTTACCCCATACATTCATCCTACGAGCGCTGACTCTGAAAGTAAGCTCGAAACTAATGTGCTGCATAAGTATAGATGGGACAAAGGGAATTGTTTGCTTATACATATGTAAGGTTTTTTCATGGATTGTGATAACAAGGGGCTCATTTCTCTTTCCGTATATAATGTATGCATTATTTTCTCCATTCTCAGGCTCTTTCCCGGCCTTGCCTGGCTGGGTTCAACGTGACGTTGGGCTTCCTAGTAAATAATGCACTTGTGTCCCTTGCCTTTAGGTATGAAGCAGAGACTGCTGAGTCGGAGAACGGACCGGGCGGTCAAACTTCGCTGACGTTGCCTTCCATCAGTGAGGATGATGAGGTGGAGGAGGATGATGACAATCAGCGTTTGCTGACAGCAAGGTACTTTTTCTTACACAATGGATCTCCAATCCTTCATAACCAAAGATTTTTATGTGTTTGTGTATATGTATGTATGCACAATCGTGTTCTTTCTTTTGTTTTTTTACTGCCGGGAAACCGTTAGTCATCTCAAAAGTTGTTATTTGAGGAATCTATAGTGCAGAAAACATGGATGTAGGATTAAAACAAAAGAGTTTCTCTGTAGAAACCCTTCGCAAAATATACACCATTGCAGTAGGACAAGATTGCATAATTTCGTGTGTGCATTAGTTCATACACGAAGCCTGTGTAGATTGAACTGACAACTGCAAAAGAATTTAATTGGCTTTGCTACATTACGCTCTGGTCAATCAAATGAGGGGCAACACAGGAACAAGCACAGAAAGCTTTCACAACGCACTAGGAATTGGAGAGAGAAGAAAATATAATTAAACATTCAATTTTGCCAGTGAATAAGTTTATGACCAAAGTTTAGACGAGTCACTTGACGAAATTACACGTCCGTGAGATCTTTCATGCTCTAGAAAGGATAGAATGCATAGCTTTACAAGTAGTCAGAATAAGAATAAGAAGAATATCAAGAGAGGGGAAAAATAGATGGAAAAATAATAATTTTGTCGCTTCCTCTTTAGGAACACACGCATTGAGCTATGTATATGTGTGTAAATAATTGCTTTACAAGCACTTTGGTGTGTGAGCTTTCTCTTCCATCTTTCATTGTGCTACTGTATACACATATATGTCTCTGTCTCTCTCTGTTATATGTACATCTTTTGGTGTCTCTCTTTCTCACTCACTTGAATACATACATACATGCAGTTGAGCAGAAATTTAAAAAAAAAGCCGTTGAGGTCTTGAGCAGCTAGGCTGTTGAGGGAAATCAAACATTTGGTTTTAAATTTTTTATTTAGATCTGAAGACAGTCGTTCTTTCAGTAGTAAATCTCCATTACTCTCCCGGGAGAATGGGACGAGCAAGCGGTCCTTGTCCGAGTGTGGGGACAATGCCTCGACAATGGAGATCCAGTCGGAACTGATCACACTAGCTCACGAGATGAGGAATCTGGTAAAGAATCTGGAGAAAACGACCAAGTCTGTGGGAACGCAAACCGAGATACAAAATTTACATTGGGTCTCAAGTCCGTCAATCATTTGAAAATCTCCTTCGTGATAGTGATGTGCAATGTGACACTTTGTTCATATTGTACATGTATATATTACACATAAAATAAACACACATTACACTTTTAAATATACGAGGGTGGTATGAAAAGTTTTTTATATGCGTATGATACAACTGTCCGACATTCAACTCCTGCTCATTCCTACAAAATATGGTCGTTTGTACGTATGCAGGCAAAATCTGGATTTGCTAGGTTCAACCGTTAGAAAATAGGACAGCTCCAAAATTGAAAAGTAAGGGAGAAAGTGAATTTTGCCAAAAAGATATGCGGAGTGTCTTCAAATAAAATTCTTTTGAAGAAAAACTTCTTGGCGAAATTCATTCAAATTTAGTGAAGGTGTTCGGGGGACTCTCGGCTTTCATTAGCATAGTGCGATTTTGGTCAAAAAAAATTTAGGTCCGGTTTTACCACCACAAACGATAACACCCTGTAAAAGGCAACAGTTAAAGTACCTTCGGAGGGCTGAGGGTTTGCAAGGGTTTACGTTCATTAAAATCTTTGCCCCAAAAAATGACAACAAAAGCGCGGCTTAGATCCTAACATTCAGAAATTACGCAATGCTAGACGACAGAGAAGCAATAAGGCTCCAAAAGGCCGTTTTTTCGGTCGCACGACCAGGTGAAATTCGCAGCCGGTGAACCGGATGTTTTTCGTCTCGCCATTTCCGATTGTGGGGTCAAGGAATTGCTTCACCCGCCCTATGTCGCACACATAACCTCAGGTAATCCCTGTGTATTTCAACATTTGAAGAAATCACTGCGCAGTAGGAGATTTGAAGATAATTATTGTATTTTTTGGCAAAATCTTTCTGTACTTGGGTCCTGTCCTATTTTATAGCAGTTGGGACCAGCAACCCAAGATTTTATATGCACACATTTAAGAGACCATAGTATGTAGGAATGAGTAGAATTTGAATGCCGAGCAGTTTTATCACAGGCATATAAAAAACTTTTCATACCACTCTCGTATGTCCACGTGCCCCTTGGATGGACAGGGGGGATACCTACCGCCAGTAGGGAAGTATAGATGGCAGACGGCCGCCATCTTAGATTTTCGCCCTTTAAGTTTTTGTCATTTAAATTCAGTGGTAATTGTCCCCAAACCTAATTAATTCATGCATTCATTTTAAAACCCAACCAATTCATGCATTCCTTATAAAACCTACCCAATTCATGCATTCCTTTTAAAATCTAACCAATTCATGCATTCCTTTTAAAAGCTAACCAATTCACCAGCTGTCACCTGTCAATCAGCTATCAATCATCCATCTTGTAAAAGTCAACCATTAACCCCACCAATGTGTTCCTATGTGTTCTTATGGGAGCAATGGTTTCTTGTGGGAGTAATGTATTACTATGTATAGGGCTTAATTAACTAACTGCAATTAAGATGTATTATCCTTATTGTCTATACGCATCCGAATTTTCCAATGTAGACGTGTTCACTGACCAATAATACTGACCCCTTCTCCGTATTAATACAATATCCTATACCTGTATGTATATAACATGGAGACTCGACCGTTTCAAAACTTAAATCTTCTCCCCTCCCTCCTATCCTTTTTTTAACGGTCAAACAAAATATCAATGGATGAATTGGTTTGTTTTGGGGTGAACGTCAACTGAATTTAAATGGCTAAATTTAAAGGGCAGTAATCTAATTTTGCGGACGTCTGCCATCGACACTTCACTACTACACTTCCCTGTTACCGTCTTTTACAGAAGAACGCCCAAGGGGAGTACATGGCCTATTACGACGAAAGTATATGTTCAACGTCTGATACATGCATTTAAAAAAATTAAAGTGGGCTCTACAAAGCGGGGATAAATGGACACAAGGAACGTTTGGTGCGAATGTTCCCGATTGAAGTTGGATATCTATATCCTGACATAAGTATAAATCCCGTGTCACGGTGCCCGTCATTCCGTCACCCCTACCATAAGTCGAGCATGCTTTGCATATGACCTTTGCTCACTTGCAACTCTTTTCTTTGCATGACCATTATAGTGAAAAATGATTAATCGCGGGGATTCGAAACTTCGCCGGTTAAATCAAAAAACCAGTTATAAAAGCGTTGAATAAATAAAAGCGAGAGTGATTTTGTCATTTAAAATCTCACGGGCGGTTGGTGAATACCGTTATAACGCGAAACCCGTTATAAAGAGGTCCGTTGTAGAGAAAATTGACGGTCCTCCTAGCCATCGTAACGTAACTGTTAACATCTTCCATTTCAACGTTTAAATTTCTTTACGTGGTTGCTGCCGTAGGCGGTATGGGCATACTAGTAGTGTATATATATAGTAACAAATAAAGGATTAGGTAATTTATCAAGTATGAGGGATCAAATTTGATCATCTCCATGCCGCCTCAAATCAAGAGTTGATATAAGGATGAGTTGATAGCTCAATTCTTTGCAATTCTAGGATGGGTAAGGCAGGATAGAGATGATTGTATTTTATTCTTCAAGCCGCTCCTTTTCTTACTTACATATAGCTCATTTAAGTGTGACAAGAATATTCCAATGGTACAGATTTTAATTAATGTATATGAAATAAAGTATTTCCATTGTGTTTTATTTGAAGCGAAAGGGTGAGTGAAAGAGATGATTGTTGAACATAATTTAATTATCATTAAATTAACTGTGTTGTTTACCCCTTCAATGGCACAAAATATTTATATACTTCTACGTCATGTTTTTCACAAATCCTTTCTTTTAAATATAATTTTAAAAATAAACTATGATATTGCTACATGACATTCTCATGTATATGTGTACATGTGCGTATATACTTCGGTTAAACTTATATCTATATGGCGTCACAGGTAGCATTTACAATTTATTACATACATACATATACATATGTATGTATAGGCATACCTACATTTATTATTACTATCACTATTGGTGTCCTTAAATCCCTGGCATGGGAGAGTGAGAGTATGAGAAATAATGTGTTATAATTGTGGCATATGTACCATTTCTAACTCGAAATGTATAAAATGTGGGAAAAGGGAATTTTTGACGTTTATTATGGTTTGTAACGAATTCATAATTGTATACACCGTATGCTTCCCGGAAAACGCAACCGACTCCACTGCTTACAACTTCTCTACAACAAGGCGTAGACAGGAGATTACTAGCTTGTTGGAATGCTAAGAAATCAAGCTGTCCGAATTGATAAGTCAATTAATTTTTAAATTTCCATTTACAAATTACGGCTAGTGAAACGCGTGAAAAAAATCACATGTTAAACATACGAGGTTAACAAGTCAAAAAAATATCAGAAAAATGAGTTATTATAAATTTTTAATACATATATTTATTATAAATATCATAACAAATATTTGAGTATGGGAAAATAACCACATGCAGATTTTTCGTTATTAACATACGAATACGCCGTCATGAAGGGAAGAAGTGTGCCACGGTTTTCGCAAATAATCTACTGGCGCAGAAACTCCCAAAAGGACGACGATATTGTTCTAGTTAAGGGTTCTTTATTAATTTCGTAAATTTGAGCTATTAATTTCGTAAATTTGAACTATTAATTTCGTAAATTTGAACTATTAATTTCGTAAATTTGAACTATTAATT
>JAQGBT010006160.1:0-13001 GCA_034698585.1 Disparrhopalites patrizii
TGAAGCCCTAACTTATTTATAGTTTGTATTCTAATATCCTTAAAGTAATCACAATCGAATAGGAAATGATACACATCAGAGCAGTTTGAGCTACAGTATTTGCACTAGGTAAGTTCATCATATTTAATAAATGTGGAAAAGTCACAAATTGAGCAGGGAGAGAGGAGAGAGAGAGAAGCGAGAGAGGAGAGAGGGAGAAGCGAGAGAGGAGAGAGAGACAAGCGAGAGAGGAGAGAGAGAGAAGCGAGAGAGGAGAGAGAGAGAAGCGAGAGAGGAGAGAGAGAGAGGGTTGAACGGGAGCGAAAGTAGAGGATGCGGGAAAGCTAGAAAACAAAGAAAGGACAAGGAGAAACTACAGAATTTAACATAGCGATTATCCTGCAAGAAGGGAGCGGGAGAAAGCAAGAGTGTTGGAAGGAGACTTCGCTTATATCGGAGAGGGAAGCGCAATAAAGGAGAAAATACTTTGTATGCAATGTGAAAAATTGTTGGAATTCTCCAAAGTCATTCCGGCCAAATTCTTGGAAGGGGTTGGATAGCTGGAGGCAACGCAAATAACCCGCTGTCTTCTGCACGGGGTTCAGGGGGCTGGGAAATCTCGAGGCATTACCCGTGACATACACAGTGACGGTGGCGGTGGTGTGAAGTAGAAGGACAGAACTCTTCACTCTCTCACTCTCTCTTTCTCTCACTTTTCCCCTTGTATTTCACTTTTTCTTTGGAGGGAAAAGATACTCCCCTACTAAAAGCGGTTGGGACAGCATGGCAACTAGGAATTATGTACATGGGAGAAAAAAAAACTCTATCCCGCCCACTCTGTGAGTCTTTGACTTTTATATAAAAAAAACCGGCTGACGTCATTGTCCTTACTTTTTTATACTATCATTCTGTGGAAAGAAAGAAAGGAGAAGTGAGAGGAGGAGAGAAACCTGATCAGATGATGTACATATGCATGCACGTATGTATATAAATATTGCCAAAGAAAGGGAAAGAAAGAGAGAGTTCCATTTATTTTTGTTCCCTTTCGTCCCTTCTGGAAATTGATCTTATTTATATGTATGTTTACGTCCCCGAACAAATTATATGTACTTCTTTTGCATCCTTTTCTTCCCGGCTCCCATTCTCCTCATTACAATCACTCTCTCCCCTGCTCCTGGGTATAGTTTTCAAGTTCAAAGGTTTTGTTTTTGTTTCAAATCACACACGCTCCTATGGATGTGGTCTTTCATTGGCACAGACGTTTATTCTTGACATGGGAGAAGATGCAGGGTGTGTGGATAGTTTTTTCGCGTGTTGGTGATTTGTATGTATAGTTTCGTGTAATTATTGGAGGTTTATTGCGCCATTTAATTCTTTAGCAGGTGCTTCTTCTCTTGGATGTTTCTCCTTTTAAAATTGTGTTTTCTTTTCTCGGAATCGATCAATTTTCTTTCTCTTGAATTTGCACCTTTAACTTTCCTATTGATCTCTTTTACTGCGTTTTTCATGTCTCTTTTTCGTAGTTTTTGGTTGTTCTTTGCCATCGTCCATTTTCTCTCTCTCTATCTCTCTCTCTCTCTCATTCACTCTCTATCTGTTCTCTTCTTTTGCTTCTTCTTCTCTCCTCCTTTCTCTCAATCTCTCACATGTTGAATATCTTCTTCATTCATTGTGTGAGGTTTCATTCTGCATTTGCCCTCACGTCAGTGTGTGTTTTTTGAAAATTTTGTTGCAATTCATCTTCCTTTCGAATTTTTTCTGTATCCCTCAACTATCTGACTCAACTCTGTGGACCTTTTCTCCACGTTTTTTCTATCTTTAGCCCTTCTATTTATCCATCTCTTTCATTATATTACTTCCTCCTCCCACGCGACAGGTTCTCCGAAGGTGTCAAAAACCTTATGATGACACAGAAAGAAGTTTATTTGATTTGCAGTGATGGACGGATGTGAAGAGGAATTGTGTTTTGCTGCAGGTGTTACTATTTTCTATTTTGCACATGCATGCAGGGTTGTGGTTTCAGTCTCTCCCGCGTTCATACGTATAGCTTTTGAACCATAGTAAGTAATAAAAATGACTTTTGTAGCCAATGGAAATGGTGAGATGCTAAGCCCCGAAGCTGTATATTTATGTATCTTCTTCTAAAAACCCAAATCCCCCAAGTTTTACCCAGGAGAAATATGAATCATTGTTATTAAAAAAAAAAAAGCCAAGGCAGGAAACGTCGGGGACAGGGAACAAATGAGCAAATTTTCGCTCCAGGACGTGTAGTACTAATACCACGAAATGATCCATCTCTCCTGTCCTTTTTTCCCTTCTACCCCTTTTTCTTCCCCATATTTTGTCTCTTACTACTGTTCCTATACCATACTCATAATATTATTTACCCTTGTCTTCCCAACTCTGACTTTACTCACTTGATATGTTTATAACCCTATAAGTTTTAACCGTGGGGATAAAGTATACATTTCGCGAGTACTAGCAAGGAGAAAGAAAAAAAATCCTGTAATAAGCCTTCCCTTGTGTGTTGGCAGAAAGTGTGTACAGGCTTGTATTTATATTTCTGCAGATGGAACCTTTTCCCACTGTATGTTCCTCTCACTTGAATTTGTAGCTCCGTTTGATGCGCATTGCACACACGAGAGCTAGTTGGAAAAAAAAATCCTCGGTACTCGTATGGTTTAGCATTGGTTCATATGGGGAAGGTTAGCCTGCAAGAATGAGGGAGAGAGAGAGAGAGAGAGAGAATTTTGAGTATACAGAGTGAGAAAAAGCATTCTGTTCTGTGTGACATACAAGAGCTTGTGGTGGAGAGGTTTTTTCATATATTTAGTTGGAGCAGTAGTGGTGAGAGAAAAACAGAGAGAGAGAGAGAAGAGAGGGAGAGAGGAGTATGTATTTTAGGGTATTAGGTAGATATGTGTTAGCAGTTACCATTTACACTGTGAGTGCGATTCTGCCAAGCAAAAAACGTTTCTCGAGTTTCAAAGTCAGGGCTACGGAGAGAGAGAGAGAGAAGGAGAGAGGCATCACAGAACGAAAGTACCTTGAAAGAGAGTGAGTGAGAGAGAAGAGAGTGGGATAGAGAGAGAGAGAGAGAGAGAGAGAGAGTATCGGCGCAGTTTTGCAAAATGGCAAAATAGAGGATCCTCTCTCATTCCATCACGTTCCACACTCGGTCAGGCAGACAAGGAAGGAATTATACACTTCTTCTTGTTCTTGTTGAGAGAGCGAACTTCCCTATGAATCATCCGTTCCTTGTGAGAGCATAGGGAAGAGAAAGGGTTAGGATCCAGATTTTTGCGAATTTTTTCGCGAAACCTCAAAAAAAAACTTATTTTCCCAAGTTTCTTCCCATATTTAGGAATTTTCTATAGGGAATTTCCCGTCCTTTTTTTTTAGGGGAAGGGGAAGGAATTGTTTTTGATAAAATGGTAAATATGGCAAGGAATTCTAGTCAAGGGGGGAATTGGAGGGTGGGGAGAATTTTGAAGGGGAGCAAAATGAAAGTAAAAGTTAGGAAATTCGGGGATATTTAAGAAAAAGGGAATTTTCTGCGTATGAAAAAGGAAGGAAAAGTGACGGGGAATTGAAAATCTGGAGAAAAAGCTGCTACGGTCGCTGCCATTTTCCCTCTTCCGTCCATTCCGGCAAAATTGCCAAGCCATGGATTTTTAAAAGGTAAGAAATTACGAAATATAATCACGGGAGAGACCAAAATTTGTTTTTTACATGTTTTTGGATAAGTTTATATACCATATCGAATTTTGTACTTACGACCTTTAAACGTGCTGGTACATACAGGTTCCCACCCTGTTTTCCATATCTATATATATATACACGGTATCTCCCTATCAGCTGTTCGCCTTTTGTGCTCGTTCAGCTGAAGGCTGTTCCTTTTCGTTCATATGTCATTCAGATATCTACGTAGTACAGAAATAATTTTTTTTTTTCGGGTTGGTACGAGTGCAATCTCGACCTTTATAAACTTTGACTATGTGCATGATGAGTCCATGATTTAGATTTTATAAAATGGGGCATATTTTTTTCGAATTATGGTGACTTTTTCCTCCCTGGAATCTCGTTGTGCCCCACAAGCGATTTTTGCTCGGGTTTATCGACGGAGTTTCCAATTTTGGCTGACCCATATTTGTTGCTGTTACAATTCCGCTTCCCATCATTTTTGTATCTGTTAGAAAACTACTGATTTTGTAATATTTTTCTAAATAAAAAAATGCATTCTTTTGAAACGATTTTGTTCTGATAATTTTTATTGGACAAAATCCGTCGTATTTCTCATTTTTTGAGTGTTTGAAAATGTTTCACGGTATGTTTCGCCCGTTTTTTGAAAAATCTCGGCTTCTCCTGAATTATGTTGGGGTGGAATTTCTTATGGACGACTACGTAGTTTTTAGAATGATTCTATAACTCAGATATAGAATTATGATCTCTCTTGATCATGTTCTGCTGCATCATCTTCTCACCTTTCTACCCGAAATGTCTCTGTCGCCCCACAAAATTTAAGCTTCGTAAAATTTTCACGGAAAACGGTTTTGTCTTCGCATTTTTCATGAGCAATCCTTTTATCCCTCAGATTTTACTTGAAATTCCTCCCTTCCCCTAGATATTACATGAAAGCCCTTTTCTCTGTAGGTTTGACGTGAAAGTCCTGTTCCCTATACGATTTACGTGAAAGCCTTTTTTTTTGTCTAGCTCTTTACGTGAACACCTTTGCTCTCCTGTCACTTTTTATGTCAAAGTCTTTCACCTCCTTGGATTTTGATGGAAATTGATTTTCCTCAAGATTTTCCAGGGCTTTACTTCCTCCGTGAATGTTCATCCTCCCCCCACCTTTCTCCGCAGTAACATTGGGTCCTTCCAGATGATTCTGCCAAAAAACTTTTGCCCTCCCCCCTCCCCAAATGTTTCCTATATATGATAATAACGCCTTCATCCAAGCCTCATTTCCCCCTCGTAAAAAAAACAACTATAGCATATCTAATCCAGGGTTTTGATTCTTCTCGTAGATTCTCCTTGTAACTACAACTAAATAAACAGATATGTGGCACCTAACGTATTCATATAGACATGGCTTGCGTGTAAAAAGTATACTTTCTGAGTCAGATGTTATGTTGTTGTTCATGTAGGATAAAAAAAAAGGAGCTGTATTAAGTGAGTGGTACTGTGATGGTGGTAAAGAAGAGGAAAAAAAAAGTAGGATGAAGGCTGTTCCTTGTTGTTGTTGCGAATCAGCGCCATTGCAGCTGAAATGCACTTTAGTAAAACTATACAATTTTTTTTATATGTTTTGTCATATCCACGTCAACTCTTGTGGTTTGAGCCTTCAAAAAAAAAACACATGGTGTGTGCTTATCAGTGTGAGAGAGAAAGAGTTGATGACGTTTACAAGTTGTATGTATAATCTATATACATATGTAATACGTGGAAGAGGGATTATCCTGCCTCTCTTCGTTCCTATCCCCACCATTAATTAAAAAGGTAATGATTAATAATTTTAATCCCAGGCAAGGAAGCAAATTTATTTTTTCTTGGTTCTTTCCTTTATCTATTATAACATTGGTCTAGATACAGTGTTTTGGTATGCATTGCATAATCCAATGGGGATTTTTTTTTTCTGGGCTGCTTTTCTTTGGATTCCCTTTGTGGGATGTGTATCAAATGGAGATAACAATTAACTTTATTACATGGGGATACTTGAAAATTTTTGTTTCCAATATAAATTTTACATCTTACATGTGTATGGAGAGGTTGACTGGTGAGATTGTGTTTGCTGGTGCATATCGCTCACAGTCATGATTTTGCTGGCTCTGCATATACTTACATATATGAGGTAATCCATAAAAATATCTCGCCTCTCTCTCTCTCTTTCTCTCTCTCTTAATAGGCTCTCCCTGTAGTACCATTCACCTTCGAGTTACAGAAGAATTTTATGTAATTTTCTGTGGCTTAACTATACATTTCAAATGGAGCCTATTCGCCTATTGTGGCAAGATGTAATATGTATAAAGATAATTGCATACATATATACTCTGTACATCATTCGCCAATGTTAATAAACACGATGATGTCCATTGTGGTGTTTCATTGGACGTGTTCTGGTAAAAATATTATCATCATTCCCCTCTCCTTTTCCCTTTGTCTCCTGTGGTTATTATTGCGGGGATGATTAAAGTGAGTGAAAAGATAAAATATAAGGTGGAAATCAACATACGTATACAAAGTGCCTTGTTTCTCTCTATCAAAGGCTCTAATACGTTGACAGGTTTCTACATACTATTATTTTGTATCATGGTGAGTGTGTGTGTGTGTGTGCTTGGAAATTGTTACTACACACTCTCTTCATCATTTTGTGGAGCATAAGGAAGTTTCTTCTGATATGTATATTACTATTGTGTATGCTGTATAGTTAAATTTTTTCCCCCCGTACCTTCCCCTTTGTGTATTTTGCAAGGTTCTTTCTGTTCAAGCTCAAGGTTTCCACTGGGCAAAAAGGCAGAGAACTCATTATGAGGGGGAATGAAGTGCTTTTTTTTTTTGCATTTTTCCTCTATATGCAACTCTCTTGTACATGGCACTTGACTGTGACATGGAAGGTATATAGGATTTAAAAAAGTCATTTTTACTGAATTTGTATATTATATTTTGCATTGGACCAGAACTCCTCCGGCTCCCATTAAATCCCCACCATACAAATTATTTAGGTCCGTGCAGAATGCTTGTAAAAATTATTTATTACTGTTTTTTTTTTAAATTCTCTCTACCGATTTCCAGGGAAGAGTCAGTTTAGTGAGAAACGGGAATTATATAGAATACATAAAATCACCAGAGCTTTACATAGAGTTGATTTGTGTGTGTATTTTTTGTATGATTTGATTCTTTAGTTAGGAAAAGTTATTACTACTTAAATGATAAAGTTTTACCTTGCTGGGCATGCACAACCTGAGTGAATCATGGAAACGTATGTTGGATTGGATAACTAAATGGATGGATTGTAATAAGTACTAAGGCTATTTTTTTTCTGTCTCTCTCTTTCTCTCGTCATTCATTCTCTCTCACTCGACATCATCCTCGTCGTGGTGGCTTTACTTGGAGCCGAATGTATACATATACACATGTTTTATGCCGCATTGTATGTTGTCGTTATGTATACGATTACAGAAAATAAGGATGGAACATTGAAATGTAACCTTGAGTTGGAAATTATAATAATAGGTGGTTCGATTGCGGAGTGAAGAGAGAGAGAGAGAATAGGAAAGAGAAAGAGGGCAAGAGAGAGAGAGAGAGAGCGAGACATTAAATAGAGAAAATAGTTTCAAATATGCTTCCCCAGTTATGTACATTCTCCTTCAACCATTGTCACTTCCCATGGAGAGTAATAAGAGAGAAACGTGGTAAAAGATAGGGAACTTTGCATGTTGATAAATATTTAGAAGAGGATTTAAAAGGTAGAGTAAATAGGAGCTGGAGGCACAATTTGTTTTTTTTTTGTATTTTCAGAAAAAAAACGGCTAATGGCAGTTGTAATGGGAGAAGGAAGAAAAAGTAGTAATTGGTATTATGAAATAAATAAATCAAAGAGTTGAGTTTTTTTTTCCTGGTTTAAATAACCTTTAAAAGTATGGAAGTTGAGTGCCAGAGTATATTCCAACCTCTTTTTTCCTGTTCGGCTATTATGTACTTAAAATGTGGTTTGCAAATTATTTTTGCGAGCAAAATGTGTATTGACTGGCTTTTTCGCCATGCTCCTTCTGGACTCGTGCACATTTTAATAGGTGATTTAAAGTTCCCAAACAAAATTGTGGCAGAACCTGATTTATGCCATTTTATTTTAGAGTATGTTAACGAACCACCCCAGTTGAACCAGTCATTACAGAATTTATGGAGGAAAAGTGATGTTAAAATTCTGTTTTTTTGAGGGTTGTGCACATTTTTTTTTAAAGGGAGAGACGATCGTTATTTTGTATAGGGCTTTAGGAAACTGCGCTGTGCTGTTAACTATGACGGTCGTGGGACGACATGTATAAGAGGGTATGCTCCTTTATTGCGTGGGTGGCACGATGTGGTAGCTCGTAGCTGCAGGAGGAAGGAGGGATTTGGAGGATCTTCTATCAGAGTAATGTAATCATTTTGGGGGAAATCTGCTCGGGTTTAAGCTTTTATCCCATAGAAGATGTCTGGAGTAATCCAAGTAATGGAGGTTGTAATTAAATTACGTTGTTCACAAATATTTAACACCCTGATGGACTATGACGTCCTCAGTAATCGGACTATTTCGACCGGGTATTGCCGAAAAACGAGAAGAGAGGCAAGAATAGTACAGGGGAATGGAGGGACATGAGTATGTACAAGGAGGACATGGTGTCCTGAACGATAAAGTAAGGAATGGCAGTACAAATTCTTAAAAAAATATTTAAAGCGAAAAATTTAGTTACTAATTGGCAAGAGAGAAAAGGGAGCACAAGGAAAGAAAAAGTGAAAGCAAGTGGACCAGGAAAGAGAGAGAGGAATGAACATCTAGGAGAGTTAGGAATCGAGAGAAAACACCGGGAAAGAGCAAGAAGGTCATTAACGAGAGAACAGAGTCCAAGAATGGGAGACAAGAGAGAAACAGAGAGAGAGAGAGAGCAAGAAATTAAAAAATGAGAGGCAGGGAGAGAGCAGGAAGTGGTGATGAGAGAGACAGAACAAGATATTAAGATGAGAGCGAGAAATGGAGAGCAAGAAATGGGAAGAGAGAGAAAGAGAAACAAATGGAAAGAAAAAGAGAAAGAAACAAATGGAAAGAGAGAGAGAAAGAAAGAAATGGAGAGAGAGAGAGAGAGAGCAAGAAATGCAGAAGAGAGAGAGAGAGCAAGAAATGCCGAAAAGAGGGAGGGAGAGAGAGCAAGAAATACAGAAAAGAGAGAGAGCAAGAAATGCAGAAAAGAGATAGAGACAGACAGTAAGAAAGGAAGAGAAGAAAGGGAGCCGGAAAGATACAAGAAGAGCCAGATTGGGAGAGAGAAGAACAGTAAAATGGAGTAAAAAAAATTTCGTGTAGAAATAAACGAGAAATGAAACGAAAATGCAGAAATTGTAAAAGCTCAAAAAGTAAGGAAATAAAGGAAAATACAGAGAAAGAGGCAACTGGGAGTTATAGAAAGGAAAGATAGTGAAAAGAAAGTTATACAATGCGTATAGTTCCAACTACCAAAGAGCGGAACTGGGAGCCATTAATATTCAGGAGAATGTGACAGTGGTGCAAAAAGAGGATCGTATAATAATAATAATGAGTTGATTGAATACACCATGAGAGAAGGATGACGGAAAGTATATTATTAGGTGATGGTGCAGTCGTAGGAATGTGTTGGTGAATGGACCGATTACTGACTTCCAGTACAATAAAAATGCTCCGATGCGGTTAAATGCAGCCAGGGGCAGTATGTGTACAAGACGGGCAGGGAGCGTGGCAAATAATGGGATGACAGGAGGTTGGTATTTGTTCTGTCTCCCTGTCCCACTCTCCACCCTTTTATTTGCCACCCTTTATGTACACAGGGGAAGAGGAACATGATAGAAAATGCAAATATGTACAAGAGAAACATTTTTCTTTGCATTTTCACGGGAATCCTGTTTAACGAAAATGTCAAGCCCACACAGAAGTCCTAAAGTGTTCCCCGCAAATTTCTCTTTTAAGAGTGTTTTCCTCATAAGAGAACGCGTTATAACTCCTGTGGTGGCAAATTTTTTGTTGTATTTGGAATTAGAAATATTATTGTAACAAATTCCTGGTAAAAGACGTGATAATGATTTAACCTTGTAGATATTTGAACCTTGCTGTTTTTAAACTACTACGCAATACTTGCACTTCGTCGATTTAAAAAAAAATTAAGATTATCTCATCACTGATCACTCGGAGAGGCGGGTGAATGGCCTGCTAAAGCATCTTCTACTGCGTTGTTTATACAGAAAAATGATGTATGTATGCGTGTTCTCCTTAAACATTGGTCCTTTTTGGTTGTTTGCAAAACCTGACAAAGGAATCCTGTGTAAAAAAAAAAAAATGTTTGGTTAAGACATATTTTTTGGCACACATTTACCAATACACCACATCTACTTCCATATTGTGCGGGGTTGGAGGAAGTTGTAAATTGTTTTTATCTTTATTTTTCTTTACCATGTTAGTTTTTACCGTTTTTTAAGTATTTAGTATTTGTCTAGCTTCTGTGGTAGCGTTTTTTTTATTGAAGGGTAACCGTGTGTTATATTTACTTTTGCTGGTTATACAATAATTTAGTAACTTCCGTAATGGTGGTTATGCTGGGTGATGTTTTTTTTTTTGGAGGTTTTACTGCATTTGGCTTATTATAATTATAATTTTGTTTCCTTAGGCACAAAATCTTGTTTTTATGACCGAATTTTCTGGGTTAGCGTTTTAAATACCAGGTGTTTTATATGTGACAGAGGAAGAATGGAGTTTTTAAAGGAAGAGGAGTTTTTAAAAAACAAAGAGATTCACAACAATGCTAGAGGTAAGATTGCTTTTTTGACAGAGAAAAAAATGTAATGGTGAGGCTATAGATGAGCTGCTGATGAATTTTGGAGAATAATGAAAAAGTACATAGTACAAGGCTAACTGCTAGAAGTTGGTTTGTCATTCCTTGTGAAAGGAGATAGTTGGGAGCGTATTTAAAAATGACTTCCCCCCCTTTCGTTTTATAATCCACGAGCATTTCATCATCCCTTCCTTTTCTCCTTTTTTAGCAGAGTAGTAGTACCCTGTACGTAATAATAATGGCCATAAAAGCCGTGAAGCAAAGTTATGGAATTCACGTCGACTTTACATGTTTTATAGGAATTACTCACACACAGAGACACACACGTGTGTGTGTGTGTGCCGTAATAATAATGTAGCCATGGAGAGTGGTTCGAATGATTATTACCACGAAATCATTCCTTCTAGGATTTTCCTTTTCCTATATATTACTAAAAAAAAAAAATTTATGTAAAAAGAAAATTTTCTCCAACCATTTTAACCCATTATGTATATATACATGCATTATTATCCCACCCAATTCTTTCACACGCTATTCTATACTCTGGAAATGTTGGCGACTCACGTGCCATTTAATTTTTTCTCTTTTGAATATATGGTCTAAAGAAATTTTCCAGAATTATTCCTGGTTTTCTCAATGCCATTTCGTCATTTTAGTTCACATCCTTCTGGCATAGTTATAAAGAGCCCTGTACTTCAAATGAAGTTATAGTCTGTGCAATTTTTTTTTTTATTATGTTTGTTTACTCCTTTCACACAGTGACGGTGTGCCGTTTTTCTTGTTCTATTTTGCCTTCAGTATAAATGAAATTACGGTGGTTGGTAATGGGGTGGCTTAAGGGGGAAATAATGTAATTATTACTCCCCAGTCTTTTTTGGGGGGAGTTAAACTCTCTCCAGCCCACTCAGAGACTAATAACTCAGTAGTGGATTTTTTTTTTAATTTTATTTTGCCCAACAAGAGTACAAACTTGAGCAAAAAGCCTTTTTTAAAAGCACTTTCTATAATATGTAGATTGTCTACATTTTCTCCTAGTTAAATGACTTGATGTTGCCAAATGACACAAATGGCGTTTTAAAATCCATTATTATGATTTTATTATTCAGCAACCAGCTTTTTCTGTCCCAATTAAAGCTAAGGAGAGTGGTTTTATTAGTGTTAGAATAGAGGGGAAAAGTGGTTGGGGTCGACAGTAAAATGTAGTAAAATGTCGTAAAATTGTTGTCTTCAAAAATATTTTCTTGGAAGAAAAATAATAAGATTTACAGGTATTTTTATATTTGTAATGTAATTTCCCAGGGAGGCGAGACGGCGAGGGAAATGTGTGGGGAGAAAGGGAATGTGAGGAGGAAAATGGGGAGGATTTAAATTGATTATCCCTAATGTATTGAGAGCTCTTTTGGCCCATGCGGGAACAGGGAGCACGTGCAGAATAGATGTGAAGGGGAATCCAATTGTTTTTTTTTTTTGACAATGGTAATTGTAGAGAGAGAGAGAGAGAGAGAGAAAGAGAGAGAGATGAGTTAAAGACAGAAAGAGAGAGATATTATTATAGAGGGCAAATGGGAAGGAAAGGGAAAACGTAATGTGTGAAAAGGAGGAAGAATAGAGTTGCTAAAACTTGCTCTACACATGGTCGATTGCATGATGATGATTTTTCAAGTTGAAGTTCAAGGGGTATGGGAGTGCAAGAGAGAGAGAGAGAGAGAACACATGTGTATGTATTATACACACATAAATTCGCGAAAGCGTATTTAAGAACAAAACATTTGAGCGGATACATATGTGGAGATAGAGATGAAAGAGAGAGAGAGAGAGAGAGAGCAAGAGAGAGAAAGAGACTGTCAAGGCAAAAGAGCATATCTCTGTTCCCATTTGGTATACATTCATACATGCACAAAAAGAGTGGGTATAAAAGGATGAACTTGAATGTGTTGCTGACAAAAAAATCAGCAAGGAGCCAGATCTATCCATAAACTGCTGTTGCTACTCGCAAAAGCTCCTATAATACGTACTCCTTTTTTTTTTGCTTCCTAAAATGCTAGCAATAGTACATATGTATACGTTATAAAGCTCCAAAGAAGAGAAGTTTTTGGTGTACCAGGAGCTGTATGCATGACGTGGTAGCTAGTAGTAGTAGTCACGACCCTTTTTTGTCTCTCCCTTTCTCATAGCCATCCCATACACGAGCTATTTCCTTGTGTAACAATATAATAGTAATAATGAAATGCTCCTCGTGTAATATGTACGTGTGTGTGCACATCAAATAGATCCTGTAGAGTATACACTAGCAACTAACATGGAACACCGTGCTAAAGCTGGTGACAGTGTGAAGGTTGTATTTTATACATTGCAGAATTTTTTTTTTCTCCCTTCACTTCAATTCCATTCTCGCACCGTATGCACGATAAGGCAGGCAGGTTTTTCTACCTACCTGAGTTTTTTTTTACAGAGAGAGAGAGAGAG
>JAQGBT010006161.1:0-13000 GCA_034698585.1 Disparrhopalites patrizii
GGAAAAACCCCAAATCATTGGCGAATCACGCCAATGCGAAAGAGAGCGGCAGGAAATAGCCTGTCGCTACAATATATTAACTGCGTATGAAGTACCAAAACCATTGTGACCTAATCCCTGCTCCGTCGAAAGCAAACTTTCATGGTGTTTAATCGACGATTTTCCCATGACTTGAATCCTTCTTGAATCAACTTTCTTATGGACGTTTCAAACAAATTTAATTAAGGACGCACATGTCCATCCAATTTTCTTGTTTTCATGTCTCACATACCTAATACAGTCAATTCTCTTTATAAAGGTTTAGCAAAAAGCAGTCAGAAAAACCGTTATAACGATTAACCTGTATAAGGAAAACCGTTAAAAAACGGTTTTAATGGCGGAGGATTCGAAATTACCAAAAAACGGTATAGCGTGTGAGGGCGTGACCTAAAACCGTTATAGCAAAAGACATTTATTGGTCGGGGATTCAAAGCTTCTCCGGTGTAACGAAAAAACCGTTATAACATAACCGTTATAGAGGAAGATTTTAGCATTGAAATGGTCTCGGGCGGGTTTGTGAACACCGTTATAGTGCGAAAACCGTTATAAGGAGGTCCGTTATAGAGAGAATTGTCTTTACCTACTGTCTATTCTCTTTACAGGGGTGTAGCAAAAGCAATTTTAGCTATAGCACTTATAAGGGTTTCTATACTCATTATGTATGGAGCTTTTTGTAAACGATCAGAAATAGTGTACCGATAAAAACAGGAAGCTGAACCCCAACTTCGAGAAAGCAACTTTAATCACAATAGGAATTACTTCACTAGAGAATTGAAGAAGTCATGAAAAGGAGAATGTCGGATATAAAAGGGGATGTTAAATGGAGATACGGTGTACCCGTAACCCATGGCGGTGGCAAAACTAACATTTGCGGGAAATTGCTACTCCAAGTTTTTTGGGCCCACTCGTATATAACCTTAAATACTTCTCTATGCATATACATATTTGGTTTCCTGTGTGGAAACTTTTAAACGCCGTGTTTTCCTTTCTGTTGCTCAATAATGCTCAGCCTACCGGAGAAAGCGGAGGAAATCAAGGTCTATTGATTTCTTGGGGCTCGTTTCGAATTAACTTTTGGGGAAGCAGAGGACTATGAAATCACTAACGATAGACGCCATTCCACTGCTCCAAGAGATAGTCTGGGATTTCTACATGTGGACATTTTAGTTGGACTTGAATGCTGTTATCATGCTTGCCACTTTAGCTCTTCTTTCAAATTCACGGTCACTTTCAGTCCTTTAATAATGCAACCACTCGCTCAAATTTATCCAGAGTCAGTAGCAGCAACATTCACAATCCATTAGGTTCACTTTCAACGTGGCATAATTCAAATCAATTCATTCAAGATAGTTTTTGACAAGGAATGACATTCGAAAAAATATGAATTAAAATACCTGTTTTTCCTAATTATGAATACAAATTTAAATTTCGGGTATCTAAAATTGGAATTCTAATTCCAATACAATTTTATACAAATATTCAAACACACGAATACGTATTCAAATACTTTTCAAATATTTAAAAAAAAATTAATTTTAATGCAATATGGCATAATTTATAGCTTAAAATAAACCCAAAAATGAATTCACAAAATTACTAATTGATTCCGCAAATCTGATTTGGCAAAAATCGATGATCTTACTGACGAATTTGCTATAATACTGCCAATTGAAAAAATCATTATTGCAATACCTTGATTTTGCACAAAAAAAAACTCGCTCGAATTAGCAACATAATGAAAGAATTTTCGAATACGAATGACGTATAGGAATTCAAATTTCAACTTTTCAATACGAATTTGAATTTCGAATGTATTTGTAATTATAAATTCCAATTAAAATATATTTCTGACAAACATATGGATACTATAATTCCGATTAAAATACTGAAAAATAAAAATACAATTTCGATTTGAATTCGAATACCGATTCGGATGTCATACCTTGGTTTTTGATTCTTTAATTCTTAATTCATTGGATTGAACGGCTGATTTTTCCAATTATCCCATTTAAAAAAATAATTTGCTGTTAAAACTTACTAACGAAAATCGGCCGTCGCCCGCGCAGAATCCCCTGGGAAGTCATTGGGCTCCTGGAAGTCCCATGCATCCTGATTCCGATGAGACGGTTGGAGCTCGGGCAATTGCTGACAAAGGGACCTTGCCAGGAAGGCATCCAACGACAGACTTTGAGCCGGATTCCCGACTAATACTGCCTGCGAAATGATGTTGAATGTACACAGTATTAAGGAGGCTGTAATATCTGTACATATAAGTAGTACTCGGATGGATTCAAAATCGCAATTAAATTATTCCACCTCTATACTTGTGAGTTCAAGCGCAAAATAATACCTGCAGAAGATTCCAGATGAGCCTAAATGCTGCATTTGCGTAAACGCAATTACATACAGGTCTTTTGTATCCCACGTAATCATAACACTTTAATGTGCACAATTGTGCACATTAAAGTGTTATTAAATATTAAATTAAATACGTTCATTGACGAGAGAAGTCCATCTGAGAGTGCATTCTATTCTTGTCATTACTATTCAAGTACTTCCTTTCCTTGTATTTAATCGTAGTGTACACAAGATTAAGCTGTACTGATTAAGGCTTATACAAAAGAACTAATATTGGTTCTTGTTGCTATTATCCGTATCAGTCCCTAACATCCATACAGTCTCCTTTACCTTATTTTAATTTTATGTGGATTAAGTTCCTAGAAAATAATTAATTTAAATATTTACCTATTTTACCCGGACTAATTTGTGTCTAAATCAATATAAACTCGGTGAAAGCTATACACGTTTGACCTCCCCCTAAAATCCTATAGGGATCCACATGGAATTATAAAATGCTCTATTGTCCCAATGCAGCATGTTATTGTGAAGTTGACCAAAAATAGTTTTTTTTATTGAACATTCCACGGAAAAATAAAAAATTCTGAACAAATCACCACATTTGCCAAACCATTCCATATATGGAATGCACTTGCACTTCATTCCATTTTATGAAGCTCAAAGCAGCTTGAGAACAAGCGGACCTTTGCTGTGAAAAAGGACAGATGTTCATGACATGTGCATTGTGGAGCATTTCGTTTTTAGTCAGATGAGTTCATGCAGAAATGTCCAAAACAGATAGTGTGGGAGATGTTGAAAGAAATATTTATTTCTCATGCAGACATCACCTGGAATACAGAGGAAATCAGGGTTGATGGGAGCACAAAAAAAATTGCGTGGTCGGTTAAAATGCTGAAAAAGGACAATGAGAGGTAGAGAGAAATGATAAGCTATGGAAATACATAGTGTGGGAGAGAGATGAAAAGCAAGGAGGAGGGGCAGAGTGGGAAAAAATTAGCAACAATATACAAAGAATATATAAAGAATGGAGGGAAAAAAGAGTTCTGTAATGTTGAGTGACATGAGTAATTCATTTCATGCTGGCAACTCCCCTCCCCCTTCGGATTCAAGTGGCTCAGCCGGAAGCTCCTTTATTCTTTTGATGCATAGAACACACGTACGTACTAATTTTAAATGAAAATCGAATTTCCAATGGTTTAACAAACAGAGATGCGTGACATCCTGGTCCCAGTCACATTTCGGTATATGAGAATTGTAGAGTGATTGAATAAATAACATCAAATGCTGGTTAGAAACAAGGAGCGTTGGATTTATCCCATTTTCTCCAGAAATTGTGAAGAGAAAGGAAAAAATCCTAGGAAAATGCATTGAGAAAAGTGTTTTTTATTTACATGCATGTATTCAGGCAGTACATTTTATTTTCTGAATCCACACAAAATTATTTGTTGGAAAATTATTTTCCTGCCCATCTACATACGTAAATATTTGTGGGGACTTTCACTTGTGAATAAATTTATTTTTATGCGCATCTGCAGAAACATTTGTTGGGACGTTTTTCCTGTGAGTAAAATTTTCTTGCACATCTACAGAAATTATTTGTTGGGACTTAGTTAGCTGGCAAATGTAAATTTGTTTTCCCAAAGCACAAAAAAGTTACTTGGATCTTTGATTCGTGAATAAATAATTTTTTATGGGTCCACAAAAACCTCTTTTGGGTTTACATTCTTACGAGTAAATTTGTTTGGGGTTTGTATCCAAGACAAATTTGTATTGAATTTGCATCCACGAGCAAAATTTTGGTCCCCGGGTTTAATTATGAGAGGTGACGCCGTCTATTTGAGTGTGAATCTTCCCCTAATTCTTGTCTGGCTCTGTGCCTTCCCTCAAAATGGGGGGAAAGCCTCGGAGGAGCTGGACAAATCCTACTTGAACGTGACCTACGAAATAGCTGGTAATGGGACTGACCTCAAGAGATTGGAATACAATGTGACGGGATTGAATGGGACCGGCAGTTCAAGGATGGAAATGCTGAGGGGTGACAATACGGCAGTGATCCCAATCGTGGGGAAAATCTATCCCAGAGGTCAGGTCAGTCCTCCTGTTGGGGTGGAGCCCCGGAAAGGTGGAACGCCCGTGGGTCGACCCACGACCCCGAAGCCGAGCATCGTCGTCACGGAGGAGGACAAGAAAGTGAGGAGGGAATGGGGCGGGAATTGTACGACGTATCACTGGGAGATTTGTAGCAACCAGACCAATTTTGGTCATGATGTCTACGATGAGAAGACCAAGGAGAAAGTTGCCAGCCAAATGAATTGCCATGACGTGACATTATTCCCTCCCGTCTGTTTATTCAATGGCTGGACCATCACTCGCTGTCATCTTCTCTGTATGAGCAAAATGTGCAATCGCGGTAAGACCCAATCACAATGTAAATCATACTTTATTCTATTTTGGAAAATTTACTACTCACTATAGGAATACATTTTTGCCAAAATCCTTAATATCCCAAAAGTGGTATAGTAAACAGGATTTTCTCCAAAAAATGCCAGTAGAATTGACATTAATAAAACTGAATTATTATGTGCAAACGACGTGAGAATAGTGGAATTATGCTTTATTTTCATTAAAAACGGGCTTACTTGTGCAAAAAAAATTATTTTGGGAATTTTGGGATAGCCCATAGAAATGAGTGAAATTTTAAAAAAATGTGTGCTAAGATAACTTATTTTTGAAAATTTTTCGGAAATTTTTGCGCTATTAGGCTTCAAATGAAATATTTCAGACAACCTAATACGTTTGATGGAATCTAAAATTTATAAAATTTGATTTATGTAAATTTAAAATTGAATAATGTTTATGTGAAACAAACACAAATGACATTGTCATAATTCACCCATTTCCCAATATTAAGTATAATTTTTTTGTGTGAAAGGCAAATTTTTTAAGCAATGACGCATACATTTTGGCGAAAGTAAAGCATAATTTGGCTGTTACTATTACTATTACACATTAATCATTGCATGCTATTACTATTACTAATCATCCATCATAATTCAACAGAATTTTCTTTTACTTATTATTTAATTCCAGATTTGAAAATAAATTACGACAAATACGTTAGCCACGACGGATTTTGCTAACCGATCCCGTGACTCTCCGGAAATTCGAAAATAAACGTTAAAATCATTTTTTTTCTTTGAAAATTACACTGAAGAAAGGATTTGTAAAATTGTAGCTTCGGTTATGGCAACCAGTTTTGAATAAAATATTTTTAACTGAATTTACCGCAAAGTGTTTGTGCACCAAAATGTGATTCATTTAAAAATTCCTGCCAACGCTTTGAAAAAATAAATGGATAATAACAAAGGCAAAAGGATCAAACATTTTAAGGAAGACAAAAAATATGCGGCACACAAAAGCAGTGTCAATAATACACAAACAATACTACGACGGGAAGGGGCAGAACGCTTCTTTCCCTTTTAATTATTTTATAGTTTATTATTCGGACGAAATGCACGTACGCAATTATGCATGTATATTTAGCAAATACCATTAGCTATTTTTAAGTGCTTACCTGTATATTTGTACATATGTATGTATACCTATATACGTACGTATGGAACTTATAAATATAATAATAGATAATAGTGGTATGTATGCTTCGGCAAGGCTAACCATAGATTAAAATGAGATCTTTTTTGCTGAATTTACTGTAATCTTTTGTGGGTCAAAACACAATTTCTTAAACATCCCGGTCACCTCTAAAAATCACCATGCCTATATTTTGTGAATAGAATTTGGTGAAAACTTTGTGGATAGCTTTTGCCATAAAAATTTTCATCGGAATATGCAAAATTACAGTTAATCGCATAGCTACATGCTTTATATGGGTTTGTGGGGGCGATTTAGTTGCTATTCGATTTGTAGAAGGACACCCAATATGGAATTGTTTTGATGGGAAGTAAAGGAAGTTTTTCGTTCCACGTTTTTCGTTTTTACAGCGAATTACCATTAACAGCACTTATGAGTGTCCGAGAAGACCATGTATAATGGATAAAGAATGGGAAAAACACTTGCCCTTGTATTATTACATTAAAAATTTGTTGCATATCCTGTGTAATTTCCGTCAATTCACGCCCACATGAAACGAACATTCCTAATAAAAGCACAAATTGGACACACGCAATTTGTTGTCGTTTATTTCTCACAATACCTCAAGCAGAATGACAATGTCTGTGCACATTGTCAGTTTTTATTTCTTGTTGATAATTTTTAGTTGTATTGGTAAGTCTCAAAATGAGATTTCAAACCAAATGGTTCAACAAGCGTTGGCATCCATCATTTCAAAGCGCTTTCCCACTAATTCCGAGTTTGGGAAAATTCAAGGGAATTTGGCTTGCACAACAAAACTTTTCTTTTCTCCTAACAATCAAGTAGAAGTGAATGAAATAATAATTCAGGGGGGAAACCCTCTTCCACAGACTCCATTTCTGTTGGCAACAGTCGCGGAAGCAAACTGGCGGCTGCGCAATGCATTTGAGATCGACAACCGGACTATTATTATTCCTTCCTTGAGCGCACTGCGTCACGCCCCGCATTGCGAGGCTCAAATAATAATTTTGAACCCGAACATTTCCTTCCGGAAAGATCTCCCCGACCATCGCGTGGGACTTCAAGATGCGCAACAGCGGAGTCTCATCCCATTTCCCTGGAACCAACATCCCCAGCACGTTCATTACATCTTCATTGGTAGCGGCCAAGTGATAAATTCCGTATTTAATTCCAATTATGCCCAAGTTCTTAAATACAGGACGGGAATTGTCCTTCCCGAGGATTCCTTAGGCATTTCGGCCATAAAATTTGATACTGGAAAAAAGTCCTGGGATTTCCCCTCCGTCCAGGAATTCCTCCCCTGGGAAATTCCGGGACCCCCGGAGATGGTAAAAAATTTACATTTTTACGCCCAATCCTTTTCCTTAAACGTAATGAGCACTATTGGATCCGATGGAACGCCCAAGGACGGGGTCTCCTTCAAGCTCATCGAATCCCTGGCTCCGAAGTACAACTTCACCTTCGATTTCGGGACGGACGGAATGAAAAATTATGCCCAGAATCCAAACGGGAGTTGGAACGGCTTCATCGGTCACGTGATGAAATCTGACTTGAACTTGGTCATGTGGCTGAGTCACAATCTGAAACGATTTCCCTATATTGACATGACCTTTCCCTACATAAGCAATGATGTCACCTTCTTCACGCCCTTGCCATCAATCCGGGTCAAATGGGATGCCCTCATTTACACGCTGGACCCAGGTGTGTGGTTCTGCGTTTTCCTTACTCTCCTTGGCTTTATCCCACTACTGGCCATCAAAATGGTGGGTGGGGCTTCCGGGTCACGCTTGCATTCCATTTACGTGGCCTTCGGGATGGTCTTTGCAAGTCTTCTTCAGCAATCAGTGGTCGTTCCCAAGCCCATTCGATGGCTCTTTACCGCCTTCTGGTTCTATTCCATGCTCCTGGTCGTCCTGATCACCTGCAACCTCACGTCCTTCCTCACCCTGCCGGAATTCGAACGAGTCCCAGAGACGGAGGCGGAGTTGGCTCAGATGAAGGATTTTCGGATCAAATTTCGGGGGATTAGAGGCAGCTCCTCGGACCTCTTCTTCCGGTACTCCACCTCAGCCACGCTGGCAGAAATCTACAGGAGGTTGACGCCGGTGCCCAGTAAAGATATCAGGAAGGAAATGATCAACATGGTCTTGAATGGGAAGACCGTTGTGGTGGATTATGACCTCATCGGCGACTATGATGCCCTCTCCAATTTGACCCTCTTCGGCCCCGTTAAATTGATTAGACTGGCCAAGCAGGTGATGCTGGATAATCCCATCTATATGTACCTCATGAAATACTCCCAGTTCACGGAGACCTTCTCGTACCATGTGGGGAAGCTCCATAACGGAGGATTCACTTGGAAGTGGCTTCGGGACCTGGAAGAGACCGCGAAGAGAGGGAGCCGACAGTGGTTTAAGGCGGAGAAAGCCCGTGGAGAAACGCGGTTGTACAACAAGTTGAAGGGCTTGGCGGACGAGCATCATTCGGATGGGAATCCGAAGCCCTTTAGTGTGGATCATATCACATTTAGTCTGGTCGTTCTGGCTGTGGGAAGCGCTGTTAGCATAACGTACTTCCTGGTGGAAATTTTCATATTTTTTTCCAAGAAACTTTGTTGTTGAAATAAATAAGGACATAGCTTCAAAACTTGGCTAGCGGGAAATAAAACTATGTAATATGAAGATGGCCCTTGCTATGCAGTTATACACGTAAACATACATATTTTGCATAACAAATACATAGAAAAAACATTTCCTATGCTTATCTATGTATGTATGCACATTTGAAGCATAGCGTCGTTTAAGAATAAAAACTGATTCATGCTATCTTTGAAGTCTGATCTGATTTCCTTGGAAAACAATTTCCTTGGTTCCGCAAAAAAACTCTACACGAAATGCATGTCTTCAGTGCTCTGTGCAATGCCGCATCGAAGCGCTATGGGCGGAGGCAAATGTTCTTTGGCACCCAGTACATGACCATAAAGTTGAACGTTAGAAATCAAGTAATTTTTCACACTCCATGTCAACATTTCTACACCAAACTGTAGTAAAACTTAATAAAAGGAGTTCTTGAATCAACGTTTTTCCGCTTTTATAAATGTTTTCATTCTTTTCCAAGCGTTTGTATCTGTCTTATGCTTTAAAACGTTTCTGACTAGTTTAAAACGTTTTCGACTGATTCATAACGTTTTGATTTGGTTCAAAACACTTTGGCCTGGTTCAAAACGTTTTGGATTGGTTCCAAACGTTTTAGCTTATTGTTAGTTCTGAACGTTTTAGCTTATTGTTAGTTCTGAACGTTTTAGCTTATTGTTAGTTCTGAACGTTTTAGCTTATTGTTAGTTCTGAACGTTTTAGCTTACTGTTAGTTCTGAACGTTTCTGACTGGTTCAAAACGTTTTGGCTATTTTGAAACGTTTAGGTCGACATTCAAACATTTTGGCTGTTTCGAAACGTTTAGGTCGATATCCAAACGTTTTGGTGAGAGTTGGACACATTGGAGTGAGAGAAACGTTACGAAAGAGACAAAAACAAAACCGAAAGAAAGCAACCAAAATTAAATGCTCGTAAGCAGCAGCAAAGAAACGATAAAGCGCTAAAAGCACAGTCTGATTTTTGAAAAAGCACACTAAACATTTCGTGAACAAATAAAGCGCAAGTTGCCTGTCCATATATATATATACCAAAATATACCAACCTATCCGATGGTTTTCAAAAATACCAGCAGAATTCAATGACTGGCGGAATTATTGCTCTATAGGCAGACTTTGTGTGCCAAAATACGATTTCTTAAAAACTTCGGAACCCTCAGCAGCCGCCACGCATATATTTGTGAATGGAGTTATGTGAAAACTTTGTGGGGTAACTTTTTTTTACTTTTTATTAAAAATTTGCATCAGGACATGAAAGTTACTTTTAATCGTACCGGTATGCTAAGCCAAATATAGCTGACACCCGAATTGTGCATGCACAACCAATATAGAGTGCGTTTGATGGGGAGTGAAGGTAATTTGTTTTTCCATACAGTGAATTCCCATTAGAAGCTCTTAAGAGTTTCGGCAAAGACCATGTATAATAACTAGCATGCCCGTGCCGCCTACGGCAGCGGCCACATCAAAGCATTAACGTACTTTCGTGGTTTCGGAGTTTTTCATTTTGTAAATATCGTGTGCGTAAATAAAAGTTTGGTTGTCGCTATTAAATAAATCCTAATCAAAGTAGAACTTTAGTTAATTTAGAATTTGTACTTATTATTGAATTATTGTACTTATTCTATACTTCTGTAAGGATGTAAGGATAAGGATGTAAGGATGGATTACAAATGGGATAAGCACTTGCGCTTGTAAGTACTAGCTATATTGCATTAAACATTTGTTGGACATTCAGTGCAAGTCCATTAACTGCACTTATGAGTGCCGGGAAACCAAGTATAATGGATAAAGAATGGGATATAAGCACTCGTCTTTGTACTATTACATCAAACATTAGGTGGATATCCGGTGTAGTTTCAGTCATTATACACCCATACATGAATAAAACCAGTCCTAATAACAGGACAAATTGGACATCAAATTTTATTATCATTTATTTCTCGCAAAACCTCCAGCACAATGGAAATGTCTGTGCATCTTCCCAGTTTTTATTTGCTGTTGATAATTTTTAATTGTAGTGGCAAGGCTCCGAATTACAGTTCAAACCAAATAGTTCAACAGGCGTTGGCATCCATCATTTCAAACCGCTTTCCCGCTAATTCCGAGTTGGGGAAAATTTTGCTGAATTTACTGTAATCTTTTGTGTGTCAAAACACAATTTCTTAAACATCCCGGCCACCTCAAAAAATCACCATGCCTATATTTTGTGAATGGAATTTGGTGAAAACTTTGTGGATAACTTTTGCCATAAAAATTGTCATCGAAATATGCAAACTTACTGTTAATCGCATAGCTACATGCTTTATATGGGTTTGTGGGGGGGATTTAGTTGCTATTCGATTTGTGGAAGGACACCCAACATGGAATTGTTTTGATGGGAAGTAAAGGAAGTTTTTCGTTCCAAACAGCGAATTACCATTAACAGCACTTATGAGTGTCCGATAAGACCATGTATAAAGGATAAAGAATGGGAAAAACACTTGCCCTTGTATTATTACATTAAAAATTTGTTGCATATCCTGTGTAATTTCCGTCAATTCACGCCCACATGAAACGAACATTCCTAATAAAAGCACAAATTGGACATACGCAATTTGTTGTAGTTTATTTCTCCCAATACCTCAAGCAGAATGACAATGTCTGTGCACATTGTCAGTTTTTATTTGCTGTTGATAATTTTTAATTGTAGTGGCATGGCTCCGAATTACAGTTCAAACCAAATAGTTCAACAGGCGTTGGCGTCCATCATTTCAAAGCGCTTTCCCGATAATTCCGAGTTTGGGAAAATTCAAGGGAATTTGACATGCACAACAAAACTTTTCTTTTCTCGTAACAATCAAGTAGAAGTGAATGAAATTATATTTCAGGGGGGAAACAAACTTACGCAGCCGCCATTTCTGTTGGCAACAATAGCGGAAGCAAACTGGCGCCTGCGCAATGCATTTGAGAGCGACAACCGGACTATTATTATTCCTTCCTTGAGCGCATTGCGTCACGCCCCGCATTGCGAGGTCCAAATAATAATTTTGAACCCGGATATTTCCGTCCAGGAAGATCTCCCCGACCATCGCGTCGGACTTCAAGATGCGCAACAGCGGAGTCTCATTCCATTTCCCTGGAACCAACATCCGCAGCACGTTCATTACATCTTCATTGGTAGCGGCCAAGTGATAAATTCCGTATTTAATTCCAATTATGCCCAGGTTCTTAAATGCAGAACGGGAATTCTCCTTCCCCAGGATTCCTCAGGTATTTTGGCCATAAAATTTGATACTGGAAAAAAGTCCTGGAATTTCCTTTCCGTCCTGGAATTCCTCCCCTGGGAAATTCCGGGATCCCCGGAGATGGTAAAAAATTTACATTTTTACGCCCAATCCTTTTCCTTAAACGTAATGACCATTATTGGATCCGATGGAAAACCCAGGGGCGGGGTCACCTTCAAGCTAATCGAATCCCTGGCTCCGAAGTACAACTTCACCTTCGATTTCGGGACGGATGGTAGTCGTAGTTATGCCCAGAATCCTAACGGGAGCTGGAATGGCCTAATCGGTCATGCAATGAAATCCGACCTAAACTTGGTAATGTGGCTAAGTCACAATCTGAAAAGATTCCCCTATATTGACATGACTTTCCCGTACATCAGCAATGACCTTACCTTCTTCACGCCCTTACCATCAATCCAGGTTAAATGGGATGCCCTCATCTACACGCTCAATCCAGCTGTGTGGTTTTGCGTCTTCCTAACGATCCTTTCCTTTATCCCACTGATGGGTGTCAAGATGATGGGTAGGGCTTCTGGGTCACGCTTGCATTTCATTTACATGGCCTTCGGGATGGTCTTTGCAAGTCTTCTTCAGCAATCAGTGGTCGTTCCCAAGCCCATTCGATGGCTGTTTGCCGCCTTCCGTTTCTATTCCATGCTCCTGGTCGTCCTGATCACCTGCAACCTCACATCCATCCTCACCCTGCCGGAATTCGAACGAGTCCCAGAGACGGAGGCAGAGTTGGCCCAGATGAAGGGCTTCCAGATCAAATTTCGGGGAATTAAAGGCAGCTCCGCCGACCTCTTCTTCCGGTACTCCACCTCGGCCACGCTGGCAGAAATCTACAGGAGGTTGACGCCGGTGCCCAGTAAAGATATCAGGAAGGAAATGATCAATATGGTCTTGAATGGGAAGACCGTTGTGGTGGATTATGACCTCATCGGCGACTATGACGCCCTCTCCAATTTGACCCTCTTCGGCCCCGTTAAATTGATTAGACGGGCCAAGCAGGTGATGCTGGATAATCCCATCTATATGTACCTCATGAAATACTCCCAGTTCACGGAGACCTTCTCGT
>JAQGBT010006162.1:0-13000 GCA_034698585.1 Disparrhopalites patrizii
TCTGGAAATTCGAAGACGAGGAACTTCCGGGCAAGCCCCCGAATGTTAAGATTGGGAAATGGCTTCCGCAGCGTGATATCTTAGGTATCTTTGTTATATTAAATAATACGTACATTGCAGTCTCTCTACAACAAGTCTCATTATAACAACATTTCTCTATAGCCCTTCGTACATGCAAAGTACATTTTTTATGTTCTATATAACAACATTTCCCCCTTAAGAACATTTTTTCCTCTTCCCTTCAGAGTATTTATACAGAGACTCCATTGTAAATTCTAGTAAATTCTATTATAAATTAAATATTATAAATTCTAGTAATGCATATGTTCGTTGTGAATGAGCTGACAGGCATTCTCTACTGCTATAGGTATCATTTTGTCAATGTTTATAGATACTCTGCAGTAATTTTTGAAAAAAAAACTCTAAATTTTCCCGATATTTCACTCTTACAGCCCATCCGAATATTAGATTATTCATTACACATGGAGGAGGATTGAGCATGCAGGAAGCGATTTATCACGGAGTTCCTCTGGTGGCCATGCCCATCTTCGCGGATCAGGATGGAAATGTGGAGAGAGCGGTTAGTCGAGGAATTGCCGTGAAACTGGAAGCGCTGGAATTGAGTGAAGAAACGCTTTCAGCGGCCGTGAATGAGGTTCTCAATAATCCCAGGTATAATCAGTGTTTCCCATTTTACTCCACAAATTTCCATAGAATCATTAAATCTGGTGAAACGCTTTGTTCTGGCTTGACGCCATTCGCCGTATATTTTGCTTTTGAATAATTCAACACATCACGGAAAATTCTATGTAGGGTTATGCAAGTAACCTGCTATTTTTTGTTAAAACCTATTTTTGCTAGTATTTGACCATATAACATGGGGTCTTTTTTAAAATTTTGGGAAATAGTTACACGGAGAAAGCAAAGGAGAGGCAGAGATATTTTAAGGACCAACCACAAACACCCTTGGAAAGGGCCATCTACTGGACGGAATACGTTATTCGGCATAAGGGCACCAAGCACATGCAATCCTCAGCCAGACAACTCACCTTCGTCGAATATTACTTATTGGATGTAATTGCCTTGCTAGCTTCTCTTCTACTATCTACCATTCTTCTTGTAGTTTTACTTGTAAAACGTCTTTGTAGGCTAATTTGTAAAGTTCAAAGGGCATCCGGAAGTCAAACCAAGAAAAGACAGTAGGGCATCCTAATCCTATTTCCGTAAGAGTTCTCCTATTCCCCCCAGAAATTCGCATATAAAATACTACGTTCTAATACTTCCAGTATTGATTATTTATAAACGACATTTGAATCACAATAATGAATTAAATGAACATTTGTTGAGCCGATAAATTTTATTACAAAGTCTGTGTAATTTTTTGAAATACAAGCCTGCCGGCAGGTAAATATTTTGTTCTACTTATGAGCTATAATGTATCAGTGTATATTACATATTTCATGTCGGAGAGAGGCAAAAACTGTATTATGGGATTCCCTGTACATTTACCGCATTTACATACATCAATAATCCGAAAAACATTAAACTGTGTGCTTAATCATTTGCATGTACACGTGCGCCTTTATTCGCTTGTTTGTCCAGCCGGAGTATCTGCACATATCTAGTGAACTCCACGCCCTCAGTTTATCTATCCTAATCGTGCAAATAATCGTATAAAACCACAATGAACAGTGGAGTCTCTCTATAACAACATTCAAGTGTAAGAGAAAATTTGTCACACAAGTGAATAATTTTGGGGCAAAATGATTCTAATTGTAAGTTCAAAAATCTCATTTTAAATAGGTATTAGTATGTGTCTTAATTTTTAATACAAATTACTGAATACTATTTGAAACTTGATGATTTGGCTCCAGCGCGGTGTTTAGTTTCACCATTTTGCCCGCTCAAAAAATTAATTATGTTATAGGGAACTTCTAACACGTAATATTCTAATGTGAAGGGCGGCGAAATCCTAATTTTTACAGAAAAATGTTGTAGAAATATTGTCATACCGTAGAACAAGTCCATTAACGTATATATGCCACTGGGAAAAGAGAAATGTTGTAGGGAAAATAGTGTTAATGAGAGGCTTGTTATAGAGAGACTCGACTGTATTGGTGTTAGCTCTATCTACTCTCGCTGTAACAACCCTGAAGGGAAGGGCAAAAATGGTTGTTATATAGACAAGTTGTTATTTGGAAAGTTAAATATATGTAAACTACATATACGATGGGCTGAAAAATATAGTTGTTATATTGAGCAAAAGTTGTTATAAGGAGAGTTGTCATAGAGAGAGTCCACTGTATAAGAACCTCTTACTGTAACTCTTACTATAACTGCATCCTGGGATCCTCCGAGAGCTCTATAATGTAAACTATTCATTCTACAGGGGAGTCTCTATATAACAACTCTGAAGGGAATGGCGAAAAATATTGTTACAGGGAAAAGTTGTTATAGAACATTAAATAGGTAACTTATATGTACGAAGGGCAGAAAAAATAAGGTTGTTATATAAGTTGTTATAAAGAGACTTGTTATAGAGAGACTCCACTGTATAAAGTACTCGCTATAAAAGCATTTTGCAACAACAATGTTTGTCCTTTCTTTCGCATTTTTCTCCCTATAACAGCATTAGCGCCAGAGTCAAATAAATATGCACCCCATACCCCCTCAACACAAACGTTTTCCCTATATATACATAACATAACAGCACTTACACTAATATAATACATATATAAGAACGAATTTATTTCGCTTTCAAAAAAATAACATTTTAGCAGAATTGCGTAATTATTGAATATAATTCGTTAAATTATTCGAATTATATCTGGAATTAGCCTTGATTAACAAATATTTTTTACCCAATTTTCTGTAACAGCATCTTACAATATAACAGCCCAATGTCATGTGCAGATGCAAATTGGGTGCTGCTATAGTGAGAATCGACTGTAGCCTCGGCCTTTTACACTGACGAGATCGTACAAATAAAGAAATGAATGGAAATAAACCAAATTACACAGCTTACAGAAAAAACGTTTTGTGGTGTATTAAATATCATCACTTGATATTGACATTACAACAGATAAGAGAAAATCAATGCCCTTGACCCTGTCTATTCACAGTTCATAAAAGCACATATTTAAATAACACTTGTCTGCTGGAAAGCTCCCCGGAGTTGTCTCTTGCAAAAATACTTTAAATCATTTATTTTTTGTACATTTCCTCCGTGCCAAATATTTACTGCCATGAGGCTCCTATTAATTACAATTTTGCCCCTTTTTCTCGGAGATTTCTCCGTCCGACCGACGCAAGGAGCCAAAATTTTCTTTATGATCCCCCTGATCACCAAGAGTGAGAAGCAATTGTACACGCCCTTGATAGACGAGCTCAGCCTCCGAGGTCATGAGGTGGTCGTGGCCTCCATCATAAAGTCCCAGTATAAATCCAAGACGGTGAGAGAGATCGTTCCCATCACCTTTGAGGAAATGGCCGGGGATTATTTCTCCGATCCCGTGGAGATGAGACGGCAACTGGGTCGTTATTTCACCCTCACCGTCGACTTTTCCTTTACGTACCCCGCCTGTGAAAAAGTATTTGAACACCCAGAATTTCGGAGGATTATCGAAACGGAAAAGTTTGATTTGGTCATCAAGAATATGTTGTGGGGGCAGTGTTTCACGGGGATTATTCACAAGATGGGAGCACCTTTTATCATTGTCAATACATTCCCGCCTGGGGCGGATCCCTGGGATTTCACGGGGGCGAGGCTACCCGCAAGTTTCACGCCCTTTGTTCTGGGACCGGCTAAAGGACTGGGGAAGATGGACATCTTTGAGCGGCTGGAGAATGTCCTTCTAGAAATTCATTATCGGTTATTTTTACTCTGGGACATGAATCCCAAATCGGAGGCAATTTACAGGAAATATCTGGGTCAGGATGTGCCTTCCATAGACGAGATTAATTACAATGTTAGTTTAGTTTTTTCCAATTCCCATTATTCCATACACACTCCGGCGCCGGCACTTCCGGATCTGGTGGAGATTGCCGGGATTCATTGTGGGCCGGGGAAGCCTTTGCCAAAAGTGAGTCGTATTAACATTCTATTTAGCCAAAATCCATATAAACTAACATACCAAAAGTTAATTAAGGAAGTCGGCGTTTCCAGTGGGAATAAAAATGGCCTAAAAGTACAATTTTTAGGCCGAATAAATTTTATGTTTTAGATTTTACATTTTAAACTATTTTATATTTGCTACAGAAAAATGGATATCCCTGAAAAGTTCAATACTAAAACTTGTCGATTTTAATGTGTCACCTTTATAGGAACTGGAGGAATTCGTGTCAGGTGGAAAGCACGGCTTCATTTACTTTAGCATGGGCTCCATGGTCAATTCCAAATTTTTCTCCAAGTCAATAAGACACCAAATACTCACGGTCTTTTCTAAACTGAAACAACGAGTTTTATGGAAATTTGAAGAGGATCTCCCGGACCTCCCGCCCAATGTGAGGATTGGCAAATGGCTCCCTCAGCGGGATATTTTGGGTAAGTTAAGAATAACTCTCCCATATAGTTATTTGAAGCGAAAATAACTTAGGACATCCATTTTTTTCAAATCTGGAAGATCCCATGATCAGAAACTTTCAGGGCGACCTGCGGTGCACATTTTCTCCTACATATGTCCCACAAGCTGCGTAAAGAACGGATTTGAAATTTTATGTCCGGCCACTTGAGCGTCGCCATTTGTCAGAACATTATGGTCACACTCGGCCAGTATGTTCATAATGGCCATACGTCGAGGGGTTTTTTAAACGATGACGATATGCGTACTTCGTTGACCTCCAGAGGTCAATACATTCAGCATGAGGTCACGGGTCCAAGTCCGTCGAATTGGTCCGGGCATTATTTAGTCTTGCTTAAAATGTGTCTACAAACAATGTTTAAATGGGTCAAAAACAGGTATCATTTTTCGTTTGACCTCCAGAGGTCAATATGTTTAGCATGGGGTCACGGAACAAACTTGGTCAAATTGACCCGGATGCTTTTTAATCGTACTTAGAATGTCACTACAAACAATGTTTAAATAGGGCAAAAATGTGTAACTTTTCGGATTTGACCCCCAGAGGTCACCAAAATTGTAGCATTTGGAACTATTAAGTGGCACTTTATTATGTATGTTAACCTTTATGCCTTGTCAGAATTGGTATAATTTAATGATTTTATTGCAACAAAAACAATTTAGAAATGTTTTTACTTAATGAACCGTTCAATTTTACGCTAGAAACAACTTCTCCAAATTTATTTTGGTCCGTGCAGGCAGAACCAAGTATCGATTTAACTGTAAATTCTGAATTTTGAACTAGGCGCAGAAAACTCACCAGAACTGGGCGAATTCGTGTTTGATCTTACTAGGAATTGTTTCTCTATAGATGCACAATAAAATATTGCTCAGAAAAGACGTTTGCCCCAATTAGTACAGTTGGGAGAACATTCAAAGCTTTGTCCCTAAAGACAGAAACGAAGATGCAATTTCGTCGAAATTTAAAATTTTTATAAAAAAAACCGCCATAACTCGACCATTGGTGGTCGGGTCGGGATGATTTTGGTCCTTGATCTAGAATCAATTTCTGCATCCGACAATGGTTATACTAATTTCTAGCATTCCCTGGTTACAAGTTACAACTGTGGTGGGGGGCGTAATCGTTTCGTCGAACCCTGTATAAAAAGGGAAAAAGCGGTATTATTATTGCTTTAAGAACTTCCGAATTTCGTGTGGTTCCTCGTAGGAATAATTAAATAGGTACATTTTTTCAAAGCACATCCGAACATCCGATTATTCATTACCCACGGAGGAGGTCTGAGCGTCACGGAGGCGATTTATCACGGAGTTCCCCTGGTGGCCATGCCCATCTTTGCCGACCAAGACGGGAACGTTCAACGGGCGATGAGCCGAGGTTTGGCCGTGAAGCTGGAAGCCTTGGAACTGAGCGAAAAAACACTGGAGGCTGCAGTCAAAGAGATTCTTAACAATCCAAGGTATTTTTGCATACATTGCGTATAAATATAACATAAAAATCGCCCAATCCAAATATCTTGTTTCTAGCAAGGTATGACACCCGAATCGGTATTCGAATTCAAATCGGAATTATATTAATATTTTTCAGTATTTTAATCGGAATTAGTATCCATGTTTTTGTCAGAAAAATATTTGAATTGGAATTTATAATTACAAATACATTCCAAATTCAAATTCGTATTCAAAAGTTGACATTTGGATTCCGAAAATTTATTGGTATTCGGAAATTCTTTCATTATTTTGCTAATTCCCGCCGTCGGGCTATTTTTTATGTTGAAAAATGCAGGTATTGCAACAACTATTTTTTAAATTGGCAGTAATGTAACAATTTCGTCCGTAAAAGCATCGGTTTTTGCACAGTCAGATTTTCGGAATCTATTTATAATTTTGTGTATTGATGTTGCTTTTATTTTAAGCTACAAATTATGCCAGATTACATTAAAAATAATTTGTTTTCAATATTCGAAAAGTATTTGAATATATGTATTCATATGTCTAAATATTTGAATGAAATTGTATTCGAATTAAAATTCATATTTTAGATATCCGAAATTTAAATTTGTATTCATAATTAGGAAAAACTAGGTATTTTAATTCGAATTTTAATTCCTGTATTTTCGGATGTCATCCCTTGGTTTGTAGTAAGTAGAAAATGCAAATAATAAAACTATTATGTCTTTATATATATAGGTACAAGGAAAAGGCCTTGGAAAGCCAGAGATATTTTAAGGACCAGCCACAAACGCCCATGGAAAGGGCCATCTTCTGGACGGAATACGTTCTCCGTCACAAGGGCACCAAGCACATGCAATCCTCGGCCAGGCAGCTAAACTTCGTCGAATACTACCTTCTAGATGTCCTTGCTTTACTGGTGTCCATCTTTTCCATCCTAGTGCTTTCCTTGTTTTTGTTTGTGAGGCGAGTGTACAATCTTATTTTTTTGCCACACGGAACCACCAAGACAAAGTCGAAGTCGAAGAAGATGCAATAGACACAACTTGATTAATTTTGCCAAATTTCTTCCACAAAGCCTCAGACGCTAGGTGGTACAGTCGTATGTTTGTAATTTGTTTTGACCTGGATTATAACATTAAATGGAATAATAAATGCAAATGTTCGTAAAACAGAAGCAAATTTCTTTCATTTGCAATGTAAAATTATTACTGTATTGTGCATTCCTGTACAATTTATTTGCTGTAAAGCACAACATCAAATATTAAATTGCATAACAGGTACCGTGTAAACATTCGGACACGATTAAATTGAACAAAGTATGTACATAAATCGGCGGAAATAAAATATTCGTCTACAACTAATAAAATTTCAAACAACATTCAAAAATAATTCCAAATCAGTGTAAAGCAGCATTCACGTAACAAGATCCAACACCAAACGCGCCGGCCCACGCATTTTTCTGGCCGAAACAGGTTCACTTAAACGAAACAGCTATCATAGCAAAAGTGCAGAGAAGCCCCACCAGCTGTCAATACCAAAATAGAACAATTATTTAAATCCTATATCCTTCGCAAAGTAACATATCGTCGTTTAAGTGTCAAAGTTGACCAAGTTCGTTTTATCTTAAATGCAAAGTCGCGCCGTTTGATAGCATTGGTGGTACTTGGTCAACTTTGAACTTAAGACTTCCTTCAGAAAAACTCCGTTAGTCAGGTTTGCATTTAAGATAAATCGAACTTGGTCAACTTTGATACTTAAACGATAATATATCGAAAATTGAATATATTTTACTACCCCGCCAATTGTTTTAGGAGTGAGCTTAAAAAAGGAGCCCATGCAATATCGGTCCACGTCGAAATTAAACAGGATGGAGCACAACGTCCTTTGGGGCACTCTCAGACTCCGAGCTCTCTCACTGAGCCATTTGCTGATCGATCGACACTGTACCAAATATAGGATTAGCGCTTAATCAGAAATACTCATGTTTTACTTTCAGTATAAACCCGCAATTATATTGCGTTGCGGTTTTACCTTAATATAAACCAGGGCACAGAGGAAGTAGAAGCGTCCCAAAGCCATCAATTGAGAAGATACCAAGTACCGATTCGCGAAGCCGGTCGTATTGAGGGCCTCAATGAGATGAATTGAATAGTAGGAATTACAATAGACGGAGTAAGTGCAGCACACCATGCCAAATGTGTTATTAAGTGAGTCCAGCAACTTCCAATAAGCCTCAATCAACTCCAAGCCCTCTTCAACGGAACCATTGAAGTTTCTGGGGAATTGAGCAAATACGTCGAACTGTCCCAATAAATTTGAAGTCAAATAAATTTGTTATCTACATAATGAACCAACATGCTAAGGCGTTACGTGAATTTGAAAATTTTATAGTTTAAAATATAGGAAATTTTGTACAGAATTGCTCATACCGTCACTTTACACATGAATAGCACGGCGGTAACAGCAAGGCCATCGGCAATGGAGATATTAAATATTTCCGCAATGGTACACCACGTGTTTATTACTACCAGGATGAATCCTGTGGTGGGATATCGGTCGTAGAAGTCTTCGGACAACCCAAAATTGGCGGTGGTAGGTCCTTGTAGAATGGGATATAGGACTTCTGGGTCAAGGGTGGTAATACCCGTGAAGTCACAATAGTAGCTTAAAAGCGCCGGGTGCGTAATTGCAAAAACGAACGTGAAAGTCATCAGAGAGTTCTGCATGTACACAAATATTTTTGATACATAATTAAATTGTCGTAAATTGCAAAAAAAAATTTGAAAATGCATCATTCTGTCCAGTGCTTATGTGCATAGAATTATTAAATGGGCGCATGCTAAAACAAACCCGATATGTTGACTTGGACGCAAGTTTCAACAATGGCGTGTTGTTCAGCTCATCCAAAAATTTCTGAATTCTAGCACGATTGAACAGGTGCAAATAGCGGACGTAGAGACCGTGGAAAATGGCGGCAAAAAAAAAGCCCAAGTCAAAGTATTTCAGAGGTTCCGTTGAGGTTCGCAGGGCTTCCATGAGTGCCAACAGATCGTTGATGTTAATCCAGATGCAACATGCTTGCACGGTGTAACATATGGCCTATGCCAACATTTCAAAAGATTATGAACCAGTAAAATGAAAAAGGCATAGCGCCAAAAATTTCATTCATTAATGGCTTTAGTATTTATCTAAAAAATTCCAAATTAAACATTCAATGTTCACTACATTCATATTGAACCTGCTGAAATTTGTTGGTCCTCATCGTCAAAGTGGCGGTGAGTGTGTCTATTCCATATCGGAAGGGCATGGCGCCCACGTAAAAGAACGTGTTGATGCTGTAAATCCAATACTTAAACCAGCAATTATCTTCACGAAGCTGTCGCCTGTGTCTTCCTTGGTTTCTGAATCCGAATTCCGAATCCGTAACTGGGGCGTTTGAACCAAATTCCACATTAATTAGCTTCCCCGACATGTTGAAAACCTTCCGGGAACGAAACTCGGTGGCAATTGCGTGGGAAGGGCCGTCAATGAAGAGCAGAAAATTTAAATATAGAAGGTTTGGGTAGCTCTGAGTGACTGTCACTGTGTTTTGGGTTCTTATGAATAATATTCGTATATTCGGATATTATTAATATTCGGATATTACATCCCCTAAAACTCTGATTCAAATATCTAATTAATGCCTCTTAGTCTCTTATTTACTGATGCGATTTATTATACAAGAGCCTCGATGTTCACTAAATCGCGTTACATGTATGATATAAATATCTGAGTAATTGGGTCGACAAGAAATTTTGAAACATATACCTTAACACCATGTAGTTATGTCCTGTAGCCTTTAATTATAATTGCGAAAGTCTTTTCTATATATAGTATGTATAATTATAAAGAACACCAAGAATCCCAAAAGAAGCATTAATTTGTACAGAAAGTGTGTTCTTATGAATAATAATATTCGGATATTACATCCCCTAAAACTCTGATTCAAATATCTAATTAATGCCTCTTAGTCTCTTATTTACTGATGCGATTCATTATAAAAGAGAGTTCCTCGATGTTCACTAGGTAGCGTCACATGTATGATATAAATATTTAAGTAATTGGCAAATAGCCTAGTCAATAAGATCTGACATTTATTAACTTCTCAATCAATAGGCATTACATTTGAAGCATTAAACACACATTAATTAAATTATGTTAATTAAGAAATTAAGTTTTAATGGTACAATACCAACACATATATGTACTTGTATACGCACATATACCTATTGTTTTCGGAAATTCTGCAGAAGAAGATAAAATTGAAAAATATTTATAATGTAGAAGTTAGTACATATGACTTACTTTGAGTGATTATTTCTGCATTTCGGGCTCAGCTGCTCAAAGTCTGGAGATACAATGCCAAGCTATACCTGGTCACAGTTGCACCTATTCAATGTACGGTTTGACCTTTCCATAGTAGCAAGATGATTCCGGTACGCAAATTACGCATGTAAATACGATGGTGAAAATTGGCGGAAAATTTTTGCTGTATGTTCATGTATAACATGTAAGTGCTCTACCTAAATTACGTAAATGTTACCGTATTTAAATAACACGTGTAATTGACGCCTAGAAAATTTATTCCGGTAAAATTAAGTAAATAAAACGGTAAAATCTGCGGAATTGAGGTACGACATTACGTTCTTTATGAGCTCTATTATTATTATTATTATATTTATTAGTTCTATGAGCGTGCAGAATTTGTTTTTTTTTTCATCAATTTTCACCCTTATGTTTACGTAATTTGAGAACCACAATAACCAGGTTACTTGGGTTAGGTTTGACCTTTAGATTATAGGGAAGCGACTCATAAGTATATCTGTAGTACAACACGTGCCCACCTCATATCAGACTGAGAATGTTTGCACATGTAATGTACTCCTTGGAAAACTACCAAATAAGTAAAATATTTGGACCCGTTCCACTCACAGCTCGAGAGATTTGTTTTTGAAATTCAAAATTTCCAAAATATGCTATAGGGGTGACCCTCTTACTAAACCCAATTTTTTTATGGGATTTAGCTTGACAAGAATACCCATTTTATATTTCGATTACCACATGCTTAGCACAGTTGGCCCTTATCTGGTCCAGCACCCACAAAGCCCGTTCCCCTTATGGCATACGGTATCACGTTACAGTGGGCTCCCGCTATAACAACCTTGAAGGGAAGGGCAAAATTGGTTGTTCTATGAAAAAGTTGTTATATGGAACATTTAATATGTATACCACATATACGAAGGGCTGAAAAATAGAGTTGTTATAGAGAAAAAGTTATAAGGAGAGTTGTTATAGAGAGAGTCCATATGTATCATCTCCTTTTTTCTCCGTTCTGTAGAATTTGGTGGACCATGTACATTACAGTGGATTCTCGCTATAAACACCCTTAAGGGAAGGACAAAAATGATTGTTTTATAGAAAAGTTGTTATTTGTTACATTTAGTATCTACGCTACATATGCGAAGGGGTGAAAAATAAGGTTGTTATAGAGAAAAAGTTGTTATAAGGAGAGTTGTTATAGAGGAGTCCACTGTATTTGCAAGGTTTTAATTTAATTTCCTATAATTATAAATTACATATAAGGAACTACAATTGAATAGTACACGGCATAATAAACCATTCCACAACGGCAGTACATACTACAGTGGAGTCTCTATATAACAACTCTGAAGGGACGAGCGAAAAATATTGTTACAGGGAAAGGTTGTACATATAGAACATTAAATATGTACAAATTAATGCTTCTTTTGGGATTCTTGGTGTTCTGTATAATTATAACATACTATATAGGAAAGACTTTCGCAATTATAATTAAAGGCTACAGGACATAACTACATGTTGTTACGGTATATGATCCAAAATTTCTTGTCGACCCAATTACTCAGATATTTATATAAGAGCCATTAATTAGATATTTGAATCAAAATTTTCGGGTATGTAATACCCGAATATTATTATTCAAAAGAACCCGAAACACAGAGATAGTCACTCAAAGCTACCCAAACCTTCTATAATTAATTTTTCTGCTCTTCATTGACGGTCCTTCCCAAACAATTGCAACCGAATTTCGTTCCCGGAAGGCAAGGCTGCACAATCGGTATTTTTTGGATTGCGATATGAATTATAATGCCAAGTTTTCCAAGCATCGGATTGCAATTGCGATTGCAATTCATCCGTATACGGCCAAAAAAAATAGCGACGAATGAATTCAAGTTAATTGAAAAAAATACCGATTAGGATACTGGATGAAATGGCTTCATAATTTACATTTAAATTGATTTCAGTAGTTTAATACTTTAGAAAAATTATCCAAGTTGAAAAGGAAAAATCCCCACTAACGATTAACATTGGCCAACGACGTTCAAATGTGTGCTAATTGGTTAACCGTATAAGTGACAGTTTAATTATTAGATGCGCGTTCCACATGTGCCTACAAGCATAAAATCAGGAAAATTATTTAAAAATTAAAAGTAATTGGTAATTGCAAGAATGCTGCTGAGGCTTCCGGCTGCTGAGGACCAATGGTTTCGAAACTTTGAACAAAAAATCCTGTTTTGTGAAATTGTTTATTGCAAATCCCATCAAAGTCGTGCAAATCCCGAAAACATATTCTATCATTTTACACATAAAAACAGCCATTGGTCAAATACGTGGCCAATTATTGTCGCGAATGAACACGTTTTCATGGTTTCGAAATAATTATTTTCACCATTTAAGCCTTTCCCTTTATTTGCATTGTAGTGGAGTCTCTTCACCCACGCGGAAGGAATTATCAACTAAGCCCAAAGTATTGCTTGAAGTGTGGATGATGGGAGGGAATGGATGAAATATCCTGGGAATCCTTTCATCCCCAAGGGACCCACCCCAAGGGACACACGGAGGGACCTGGGAATGCCCGGATTTTCTTCCCATTCAATATCAAGGGACGACCT
>JAQGBT010006163.1:0-12999 GCA_034698585.1 Disparrhopalites patrizii
ATTGGCCCATGGGGGGATCGAACCCACGACCTTCGCGTTATTAGCACGACGCTCTAACCAACTGAGCTAATGGGCCAGGATTGGTTAAATATTTTAATTTATTCCATTTCATGTAATTTAACCTGGGAAGCCTGATAAAAATAACATTTATGACTCCTGTGAATCTGTTGTCAGTTTTATTAATTTTATGCCGTTCAATCCGAGTTTTGACAAAAAATTTATGGCCCATGGGGGGATCGAACCCACGACCTTCGCGTTATTAGCACGACGCTCTAACCAACTGAGCTAATGGGCCAGACTTGGTTAAGCATTTAAATTTATTCCATTTCAGGTCATTTGTCCTAGGTAACATGATAAAAGTAAAATTTATGGCTCCTCTGACTCTTTTACCAGTTTTTTAAAGTTTGCACTGTTCAATTGGAGTTCTGACAAAAAAAATTCTGGCCCATGGGGGGATCGAACCCACGACCTTCGCGTTATTAGCACGACGCTCTAACCAACTGAGCTAATGGGCCTTGGTTGGTACAGGTAATTTTTTTCCCGTGATTTCTGCCGAAACATTTACAACATACAGCAATAAAATGACAATAAGCTTCCTCCGAAGTAATAATATGACCAGGGCAATAAACGTTTATTGTAACATGATTTGATGTCACGAAAAAAAAATTAGCAAAAAGATTATTGGCCCATGGGGGGATCGAACCCACGACCTTCGCGTTATTAGCACGACGCTCTAACCAACTGAGCTAATGGGCCAGTGTTACGGGACGTGCCGCTTTTCCCCAGCTTTCCAGGTCCACAAGAGGTTTTTTGCTTGGTAGCAAGACACCAATTATTTTTATCACAGATACAGCTTCAGCATACACACAGACGTGAAAAAACATTTAGCTCTTTAAACACAGTAGCAAACCTTTACATACGGAGATGATCACCTTGAACAGTTGCATCCGACGGACTTTTATTGCTTGTTAAGCACTTTGTAAATCACTGAAAAGTCTGTATACTTGTAAAATGCTATAAATGTCTGCTTATTTGTGTTTGTATTATAAATGACATGTTGAGACTCATATTTATGACCTTTCCAGTTTCTTCTCCAATCTTATCAGACCAGTTTACAGAAAAATCTCTCGCTCCTGCAGCTTCCCTCCCTGTGGTTTGTATTGTGTGATGGGCAAGTTCTTGTCATATGCTTGCTAAAAAAAAGTCTAAATATAACATTTAAATGTACATTGTAAATAATTCTTTCAGCATGTCTTGAATTATGAATAATTGATTCATTTTTACTATTAGGAATTAGGAAAACTTACTGACGGAAAAGCATATCCCAAGAGAATTTTTTGACGACGTCTATCATGGTTTTGAAGAAGGGGAAAGATTCGGATTAACCTTTAATTTCTCCCTACGTGTATTTTGAGGACAAAATTAGGTATACAGTAAAAAAAAATTACCAAAATTTTGACGATCCTGCCAGGATTCGAACCTGGAATCTTCTGATCCGTAGTCAGACGCGTTATCCGTTGCGCCACAGGACCTTGTTGTGGTGGCTCACATTTAAAATGCATCTTGGCCTTCTTGGTAAAGAGACAGACCATCTGCTTTCATTTTGTTGATGAAGGCCCCAAAAAAGGGTCTTTCCCTTTGCGAAGGGAGCACCTGGAGGAGCATTTGTTCCCATTTCGTATTTTGTTTTCGTACCAAAGTGTCCTAAATATCCTACATCTATTGAACAGAGTACACTCTAAGAAAAGTGAGCTTTTTCTCCTCTGAAGTCTTCTCACGATGAATAATTTTGTAGACCTTAAACAACACTACATACATATGTGATACTACAGATAGTACAGATACACTTTCAGAGTAGATTATTACCCAATAACTTTCCTCAACCTTCGACAATACCAAATATTCACGGAGAAAGAGTCTTGACATGTTTTGTTACAAATTTTCATGGCACTACTTTTCATTGATTTTTATATTGGGTAGTAGTGCAAGGTGGTCGCCTTGACCTTCATTCATAGAAACCGCAGAGGTGAAACCAAAATTTAATTTCTATACATTAAATACTTACTTACTGTTTCGGTGGTCGAAGAAATAAGGGGAAACCGCAGTACATAGCACGGAGAGCACAAACATTTTAACAAGAAACCCAACTATAAAAACGCACCTCAAAAAGTCTCATGAATATTGTATTGCGGTATTATTATTGAAAAAAAGAACATAAAGGTGGTTCAGAAAAATCGAAAACTGGACTGAACTTCTCAATCAATGAAGAAGAGGGGAGACAGAAAACTTTTTACAAGGATTTATTAGCTTTTTTTTACACAAAGCACCAGCATATAAAATAAATAAGTACTTGTATGTACATGGCTCTTAACTATATAACAGAACAAATTTGTGCAACCACTACACATTATTGTATACCTCGCATTCCGAAAAACGATGTTTAAAAAAAATCAAACCAGCATTGCTTTAATAACAAAATTATTAAAAAAATATATAGATTCCAATAAGTTGTTTATCTTTGGCAAAAAAACATTAAAAATAAAGTATATAACAAAATAAGAATGTTTTTTAATACGGTTGGGGTCTTATAGAAAAACAATATTTCTTAAAAATATTTAGGGAGTATAAATAGTGCATTAAAAATCTGTATACAAAACTGCTTCCACTTACTACATTAAATCGTGACTCAGTCAAAGTTTCCAGGCTACAATGGAAAAATTTCCATGCAATTTTTTCGTAAATCAAAATCACGAAAACACCACAGGGGAAATTATGAAGAAACAAAAAATATTGCTGCCACCAACAAAAGCACATCTTTGTCTCTACTACAAATGGTTCAATACACACACAATCATTCTTAAAGATTGGCTGTACTTGCAAAAAAAAAGCAGCATGTATTTAAAATATTGAATATAAAAATAACGTCAACAACAGAACACATTCAAACACACGGAACATGGTGTAGTTTTTTTTATGTATTATATAATTTTTTTCTAAATATTCTTTTTTACGTATTTTTTAAGATTTTTATAATTTATGCTTTGTTTTAATCAGATAAATACTTGCTTTTGCCTCACACGCTTGCTTCTTCATGGCAAGTAAATACTTACAAAATAATGAAAGTTGTACATATTTACTTACCTTCCAAAAGTTACAGGTATACATTTTGCATTGTTAATTTAATATTACTATTAATGGTACAAAAATAAAATTCCCAGAATGTATACGCAGATGAAGCTACAAGCATTTCAATGTCTATAAAAAAAATATTTTCTACTTCTACGTAGATACTCGACAGAGCAAAATCCAAATGCCCTTTTACAATATGATACTGATTGGAAAGCTACATCAACAATGACAACCAGAATAACAATCATACCCAAAGGATTACAAATTACAGTATTTTTTTTTTTGTATTTTGATCATTATTGGTATTAAATATTAAGGTCTCTACAGTAGGATACTTTTATCTAGGTTGTTGGGATGATGGTTGGGGAATGGCCGTCGAATCCACCCAATGACCACCACAAGTGAAGGCGGAACAATCTTTTTTATAGATGGATGTCATTACATCTCCTAACGTCTTTGAAAGTGACGATGACGTCGTGTCTGGGAGCCTGCGCCGGGAAAAAATAAAGCATACAAATTAGCATTTTTTTCATAATAGATAGTTCCGGATTTTAACCAATAAAATGAATTCATACCATTATGTTAAATGATTCTCATAAAGCTCGCAATATTAGTATTAGGGGAAAACATCATCACATTCATTAAGAATGGGGTTTCATTGATCCACAGCCCACTATATCTTTTATCACTATACAATAATCCTTCACTACCCAAAAACTTTTACAATCAACTCGCCTGTGATCTCTAGACAACCTGATACACCCTGGGTGTATCAGAGAGAGATTTGTTCTTTAGGAAAAAAACTAGCTTGACCACACTGTGAAAGTAAAGTAAGACAAATGAACCGTTTTTTTTGTATATGTGCAACCAGGAATGCCTTCAAGACTTTGGCGTTTGCCAAATATTATAACTATATGCATTGAGTTTTTCTGTGTTACACGAGAATTCCAAAGATTGAGGGCATTTAACAGGTATTTCGTTTCAAGATTTTTGCTTCCCCCCTTTCCATCCAAGTCAGCACGCACCCTTGAACTTCTTCAAAAACCATCGCTGACTTCTCTCATACGAGTCCATTATTAATTGTCACTAAAGATTTTCACTCAAGACAAGAGAAACGAAAATAATCGATTATGTATTCCACAGAAGCCACCAAAAATGTCTTGTCTCGTACCACAACCTCATCTTACTATCAATGATTCGAGCTAGGAATAATGGTGTCTAAACAGACGAACCACATCACAGGGATGTTGTGGACCACAGGATGTCTAAAATGTATAGAGGGGTCAAAATTGTACCACTTTCCAAAAAAGATTTCTCTATTAAATGAAATTTAATTTGAATACAATTTCCCCACGCCAAAACTGGCTCCTTGTCTACATGGTAATGATATTAAAAAAAATATATACCCTGTCATAACTCTCTCAATAAAGTTCACTGCCAAACATGCATGTCTTTATTATTACTATTATTTCTCTCCCTCTCAAGGTTACGGTCACTTGTCTGGGGTCATTTCAATGTTCAACAAATTACCACCGCTGCAGCGATAATAGGATTCCAATGAAGGCGGACGTTTTATTGTAGCATACAAGAGGAAGTTCACAAATTGCAAATGAACTTCAGCAGTTTTTTTCACCCTTTTATAAACGCCTTTCTTATTCTTGTTCCCAATCAATCTCTCCTTTTGCCACTTGTTAATTGCTTTGCAAATAGTAACATTTCCCCTATGGGAGAAATTCAGCATCCAGTTCGTAAAAATAAATTCCAGTTTCTCTTACATATTTTAGTAACACAAGGCAATTTACCCGAAAGGGGAATGGGCTCAAAACAAGATTATTGTAAAACGAAATAAAACGAAGTAAAATGCGTGAATGACAAATGAGTTTTTGTTTGAAAGTGTTTACAGGGAAAATTTCGAAATCCGAGAGCAAAACAGATAAAATAATATTGTGAAAATTGTGAACAGACACCTCACTAACGATATAAAAAATATAGGTACCAAATTGAGTATCAAATACGAAACCAGAGCCAAAGATAAAACTAGGAACGGACAGAGACATGGAGAGATAACATGGGAATCGAGAAATAATTAGAGAAAGCTTGTAGCAGAGACATAATCAAAAACAAAGAATCATTGGGAGATAAAGAGACAAAACAGAGGCAAGAATGGAGAAAATTCAATCAACAGGTAAATCCTAATTAGGGGATTAAATCCCAACAAATAACGGCTATTTCACCAAAAGTATTCAATAATCCTAATCTGTACATTTAACCTACTCAAAATGACAAAACAAAATGTATGTATTACTAAGATTAATTTGTATTATAGGAGATTATGACAAATCATTTCCCCCTTCATTCGTTAATGGAGCTCTCTGTCCCATGTTAAGGAAAATAGAAAACTCTCATATAAATCACGTCATCATGAATCAGAGAGGAGGATTAAAGATGGTGCCTGCCATAATTTTCATCTTCAACGAAAATGCACATCCTATAACCTACAAACTAGTTAGTAATAACACTCAAAGAATGAAAAAAACTGAATGAAAACAAGCTTGAAAAAAAGGCGCAAAAGACGCAAAAGAAATACATACAAAAAAAAATCTTTTGAGTCTAGGTAAATACTAGAGTATAACTACAATATACTGCATATTACCAAGCATGTCCACAGGGAAACCCGGTTTCAAAAATCTCAAAAGTCACACTATTACACTTTCCAGACCAGTTTTGCTTATTTAATTCACCTACATTCTCACCATACAGTGTTCCTTTCGCAAAAAAAAAGGGTGAAGCCTTTGCACTATGTAATCACTCATTCAGTGATCGTAAAAGATTCCCTCTCTCCATCCTTCTTCATACCCCTTTAAAACCCAAGCTTAAAGATTACACCCCTGAACTTTTGTACAAAAAGTGAGTATATACCATACAAAATCCTCGATTACAAGAATATGACACTGTATTACTTTTTTGCAGGATTTTAAGAAGTCCATAAGTGTGTATAGATATCGAGTAACTATACCCTCCGAAAAAATGGAAGCAACAAATCCTTTTCCAATGCTCCTCTTAAGTCAGCTTCACCCCGTGGAAAAAAGATTATGTGGGTCAATTAAATTCACCATGTCATAGCCGCCACCATGAAAGGAAAAACGTGGAAAATCCCTATTTTTCACAGCATTTATTCGGCGGATGGAAAAAAAGTAACAGACAAAAATCAGTTGGTAAAAAAAAAAAAGGAATCCTTCCTATGCACCTTTTAAAATGCACCCAATGAACATGATTTCGTCAATTTTTTTTTATGGGTTCTTGTCTTTTTCACATGTCATGACTTGTGGTCTGGCTTTTTTTTTCCGCACTTTTTTTTACCCCGTAAAATACTTCCACTACACACCTCAACCACATTGTTTAAATGCTGGTGGTTGAGCATATGTATACAGACTTGCCCCGTATGCATATGTACATTGAGGAAGTAACAGGGAAGGCAGTACATCAGGAGTAACATGAGACTACTTGCTCCGTACAATTGACCATAAACGCCATAAAGTCGGTAACAATTCATCTACTCCTACATACATCACATTGTTGTAGTTATAGTAAGACAGGGATAGTAGCGGTAATAATGGTCTATAGAATATGGGAAGAAATTGAACACAAAATGCCCCATCCCCAAAATCCACTGATCGTGTTCACCACCAGACGCGATGACTCAAGACACAAAGGGAAAGATGAGAGAAACTTGATGTCAAACCTGTTTCATAATGGTTACACTCTGAGGTAAAATACGTGAAGGAAGGGAGGAAAAAAATAATCATTTCAATTCACGTTTTTCTTATAATAATAATATTACATCTTCATTTGCACATCCTTACGCTTGTGACCATTATGGAGGTTGTAGGATATGTACGTCGCAAAAGGTCTTTGTGCTAAAAATGTTACGTTCACTAAAAAAAGGCTTGGATCTTCAAGCAGATCCCAAGATGCTGTGGGCGCTTTGGATAACGGAAGTTAGGCTTTTGACTTTTGTAATTAATTTGAGCAGTTGTTAGACGTTTGATTTTTGACTTTTGAATGTACTTTTGGATAGGCCAGGAGTCAGCCAGTGAAGACAAAATATTATAAATTTTAATAACCATTTTTGATGCTTATACTGTATTATATTTTGTACTGACTATTTCCTATTAAAAATTCCCAATTTTACGGGTATTATTTGTTTCTTACGGACTTCTTTTGTCTCTGTGGGGCTTTAATTCATGTTTTCTCTACGTATCTCTCTATCGCCTTTCTTTGTCTCGGTCTTCGCTTGCTTTTTCGTCTCTTTCTCCTTGCTTTCTCTGTCTTTCGTTGCCTCTCTCTCGCTACGTTTCTATCTGTTTCTTTTTTCGGCCTTTCTCTCTTTTGCCTTTCTGTTTATCTCTCTCATTCTTCTCTTCCGTTTCTGTCGTTCTACATTTCTGTCTGTTTCTCACTATCTATACCTTTCTCTCTGTCTCTCTCTCTGACTTTCTGACTCTCTCTCCCTCTCTTTCTATCTTGCTGTCTACTTCTCTTTTTGACTTTCTGACCGTCTCTCCCTCCTCTGCTTGTCCGTCTGTCTCTTTCTGAATATATTCCTGTGTATCTCCACCGCTTTTTAATTATATCTCTTTTCTATTTCTGCTTAATTCTTGCGCTTGCTGTAACCCGGCTGCCCCTGCAACTCTATATCTATATAGCTCCTTCGTCTTACAAATTCACAGTCTGTATCTCAGCATCTCCTTTCCGGATATAGCACATATGTAAGTGCATATATGCATGTATGTATACACAGGTATGCATGTGTTTGACATTTGTATGTCTTCTTGCCTCCGTTTGTCCTTCTCCCTCCTCCTGTTTAGTGACTTTTCTCTCTTTCACACCCTCTCTCCGACTCTCACATTTGTTTTTGACGGATAAAAATCACTGGTGAATAATGATATACTTTTGCCTCCACATAGAATATTTAATATTTTTACAGAGTGATTGAATGTTACCCCACAACTTTTCGTCCTACCTCTACCTACTTCTTTGCCCTAGAAAAGCTTAAAATCCAACAAAGTCATATCTGCCAACTTATGGATGTAGGAGTGAGCAACTTCACTATTCCTTTGAACTTTACATTTTTTTCCTCCTGCATTTTTTTTTTATTCTTTCTCTCTCTCTCTCTTGCTCATACACACTTGTTATTAGTTCTTCACAGTGTTTATGAACTCATTTATGATGTTTCTACGACTACAACTGCCACACACCAAACCAGCTCCTGAGAAATTCTGGCTTGTATTATGAATACTTAATTTGTTATAGATACAATTAAGGCAAAAAAATGGAGGTAGACGTACGGAGAGAGACTGTACTTTAGATTAGCATAAAAAATGAATGTAAGTGAAATTTTTTCTTTTTTTAAAAAAAAATGGGGGAAAGAAAAAATGGTAGGAAAGGGGGATTTTTTTGATGATATTTTACGATATCATTATTCACCAATGTTCCTTTCTTTTGTCACATCCAAGGAGTTTATATGATGATAATTATAAAGTCGGTGAGCCCAAATTCTTGCGCTATTAACTGACTAAATCCACCCCGTCACATCACATTTAAATTGCTTGGATTCCTTTCTAGGTCAAGATCAAGATGATGCATTTCGTGCTGTCCTATACTAAAACAGTAGTAACCATATACACGCTTGAACACTAAATACTTTTTTCTTCCTACTTTTGTATCTCTTCAAATTCATCAAAAGGAAGCAGAAGCAAAAGCCGGTGCTTGCTCGACCTTAACCGAGGGGAATGAATGAAGGAGAAAAAAAAGCAAATCAGTGCACATGTAACCCACTATTATTATTAATACTATTCCTCCTCTGTCATCAACCTCTATAGAACAATGTAGGGAAAACTTTCTTCTTCCATGACAAAAAAAAGTGCAATACGGCAAACAAGAACATCCACAAAGGGATCTCTTAATATATTAAAACCCGAAAGAGAGAGAGAGAAAATGGGAGACAGTAAAAAATAGCACGGTTAATATAAGAAAAAATTATTTACATACAGGAAAAACAAATTACAAAACCAAGTGAATCAACGTGCTTGTTCTACAATTGAAATGGAAATCCCACCAAGAAAATAAGAATGATAGGGAGGAAATATATTAAAACAGCATGAAAATGTCTTAAACACCCTCGTAAAAAGGGGTAAAGGCTCTCTTTCAAGCCGTGAGATTTTCTTATTCTTTATCCCAACACTTTTACCTACATGTCAATGTCACTTTTACATATCAACAATACAACCAATGAAGAGTACAATTTTTCCTCTTACTTTTTTTAAAAAATTTCCTCTCCATTCATCCTCCAACTTTCATCCTTAAAATTCGCTTTTCACTTTGACGGATTTATACAAAAGGAAGTAATATTAGAAGTGTGAGTTTTAAAACGTGGTGTAAAAATAAAAGTTTTCAAATTGAAGTCATGTGGAAAAAAGAGGACTCTCATCTCGACGAATGTGCCACAAAGTGCATGCAAAGACCTTTTAATGACAGCTAAAAACAGCATATTTAAGTCTGCAAAAGAACACCAAAGAATGGTTACACCGCCCCTGCAATTCCACTACCTACCAAGACACTTAAATACAGAAACAGAAATAAACACGAAGACATTTAATCCCTCGAGGAAAGATATTAAAAAAAGAAACCTTTTTTAAAACGCACAGAAGCTAGTTGGAAAAAGCCATTTTTTGACAGATGTTGACAAAGAACGTGTTAATGGTAGAAAGGAAGAGTGAAAGGGCGTGATGTGAGACGAAGGAGAGGGAAGAAGAGAAAAAATGAGGGGGGAAGTTATACGGGAAACAAGTATATAATACTGCAGGTATGGCGAGCAAAAAATTAATCTGGGAGAAAAAGATAATAATAAAAGGGAAAGAATAAAAAGCAAAATAATGAGAAAAAACGAGTAGAAACAGGCAGAGTAGCAACGGACTAAAATGGAGAGAAAGAAAGAGAATCTGAGAGGAGAAAGAAAGGGACAAGGGACAACCAGACGAAAAAAGAATGAAAGAGACGGATAAAAAGAGAAATGGCAATAATGAGGAAAGAAAAAGCGGGAAGAGAAAAGGAGTGAGAAAGAAAATAAATCAACCATTTAAATTCTCGTGAGAGTCTTCTTCGAGAAATTTTTTTAATCCTTAAAGTCCCGTTATACCTTCCCTTTTTTCCTCTTGCTTAGTACTTAGATTATGTCATCTTCTTTGTTGTTGTATGACTATACAATCAAACGACGGAAAAGGATGACAATGGGTAATATGCACGACCATTAAAATTAATCATTATCATTTCCTACGATGTGCTCCTTCCACTTTCTTTTAATGGTTTCCTTCCCTTGCAACTCCTTCACATGACATTTAAACTGTACATCGTAATGCTGGTGTTTGGCAAAAAAAAAACCCTCAATTTAATTGTCAACATCTGAATCCTCTAACAATGTACTAATTATGCGGTATAATCATCACCACCATCTTTCTTATGACTTTTCCCAATTTCTCTCTCTTCCTTTTTTCTGGTCTGTGTTAAATACTTTCTATTTTCAGTTCACTTGCATCTTGTTTTGTTAAATAGGTACCTACATAGCCATGCATTTATTCAGTTAACTTTCCTCCGCGGTATGCAACAGATTTAAAGAAGCCCCCCAGAAAAATGGAATGCAATCAAAAATGAAAACTTTAACAAGGAATACCAACAAAAAAGGAAAAAAAGTAAGCCAGTTCATCGGTCTGACTCTGCTCACACCTCTTGAAAGAATATCTCCCTCCAAAAAAAATGTTCGCCTACCCAATTAATTATGGGATCAGGTATCCATTTTGCACGTACGGGGAAGATGAACCACAAAATAAAAGGGATGATAACCACATATTGTGAGGGGTGAGGGGGAAAAAGAAATTTTTATAAAGTACACAGTCAAACACAACATCACCATCTCATGGTGAAAACACATGCATGCAAGTGTATTTTTTTTCACGAAGATGCACATAACATACATACTTCAATGAACACGTAGTAGTTGTAGACTGTGTCATTACAAAAAAAAAAAAAATGAAACAAGTAATTCACTTGTGTGAAGGGCGAGGGAGAGAAAATCATATCATATGTTCAAAAGGAATAGGATGAGGAGCAGACTAATTGCACAAATTACTTGAAGAGTAACTCCACAAAGTTGGGTCAACAGACCGACTGCTAAACAGCAGGAGTGTATACAAAGTACAAACCCATTTATATTGAGTTATACAGGTTGGTGCAACGAAAACGCACAAAGCATTGTCAGCAACAACTTCCAAACAACCGAACCTACAACAACAATGTGAAAACGGTAACTAATTACCTGATCAATGAGGTTACATTTACTTTCTTAGATCTGTATCTTTTAAAGTTATGGTTATATTAAAAAAACTGAAGCCTTACATGTTACAGATATTCAAATAGGGGAAAGAATTTGTCAAATCCAATACCATTTCGTTGCTATACTTTTAGCAGAATTAGAAACGGGAATTTTCAATAAAATGAATCTTATTGTTGCTTCTGTTTTAAGAGGCAAATCTTTGCATTTCATTGCAGAAAAATAGCTACAAATTGACCCATAGCAGTCAAATTTAGATGGTCTCTCACTAGATTCGTAATAAAACTCAGTGCATAATATGCACGACTTTTTGCATAGACGTTAGCGGTATCGTAGGGCGGAAGTTAGGTGATTTTTCTGCCATTCTCTCATATAGTTAATCTCTCATTCGTAATTATTGTAATTAATTTCCCTCTTCACATACCTATAGTTTTTTATCATCACTGTAGTTTTAGGAAATTAGAAATTGTTGCCGAAAATGCACCTTGCGTTTTAGCTGCGCCAACCTGTACACTCATCAACCACTTCAACACAGGTAAGCATTAAGTAAAAAAAAATGTTCATTTTTTTTTTGCTCACGCTAAAACACTTATACGAAATACGTGCCGCAAGTATGAATTAAAAAAAAAACAAGAAAATCATGAGGAAGAAGATGAAGAAAATGTGCATGCCAGAAAAAACACGGGATTGTGACCAGACAAAAGGAAAAAGAGGGGATGGTGAAAGTATAACAAAATATGGGAGACAAAACAACGAGGTAAACGAGCAGAATCAACACCAGAAGGAATAGACGAAAGAGATGGAGATTAGGAGGAGAAAGAGATGAAATGAGATGACAAAGAGAAAGACGAGAAAAAATCGGAGACAGGACCACAAAAACAGAGGTAGTATACCGAAGGGGAAAAAGGTGAACGACGAGAAAGATGAGTAGATCGAGTAGGAGAGGAAATGGACAAGAAAAATTCAAAGAGAAAGGAACAGGCGAGGAAGAAGACCAGGGGAAGAATTGGAGAAATTGAAAAATTGAAGATCGTGCATGAAAGGAAAGGAAAGAAGAGGCATGAAAAGGACGAGGAGAAGATTGCATTTAACTGAATGAATGAATCCTATGACATGATTTCTCCCTTTCATCCCTACTTTAAAGAAGCAATAACAGAGCATATAAAAATGTAATGCGGTACAAACAGGACGGAGAGTAATTCACGGTATTGGTAGTAGTATAGGAGAACTCCATTAAAGTAAAAACTTTCTACAATTGAAAGTTGATGTACAGTTGTGTACATAAGTACAATTGCACATGCGAATATCATTCCTTCTCTTGTAGCATATACAGAACCTACAGCAGGAATTCACCCCCCAAAGATACGAAACGAAAGTAAAGCATAGTAACCTAGTAGTTGTGATATTGTAACGGAACTTCATACTAAAAGACGGGGGAAATAGTGTTATAGGTATAGTGCTAAAGAAAAGTAAAAACCGTACTT
>JAQGBT010006164.1:0-12996 GCA_034698585.1 Disparrhopalites patrizii
TCTCTCTCTCTCTCTGTCTCTCACTTTTACCGGCTCTCTTCGCTCCATTATTCCTTTTCACTATTCCTGCAAATATTCAAGGAACTGGAGAAATTTTCTCCCACACCAAAAACTTGGTATGTGAAGGAAATTTCATCATCAGCTTTTTTTTTCTCTTCATTTCTTGGGACACGGCGGGATGCCGTCAACATCATCATCGTCTCTCCCATTTGGTACTCCCTCACACCAGTCACACGTCTCTTTTTCTTCGACTAATTGTAATTATTATGATTCGGATTTCCCTTCAAACAACCACACTTCTTCCTCCACTTTTTCTCAATCCTTTCCCTTGCACTCTTGCCGGTCTCTCTCCCTGTAAGTGTATCTGTATTACTTTCTCGCACTTCTCTCTCTTTCAACCTCTCTCTGTCTTTTTCTCTCACTTTCTCTCTCTTCTCTCTCTTTTTCTCTCTCTCTCTCTTGTCTCTTTTTTTTTCTCTCTCTATTTCTCTCACTCTCTCTCTTCTCTCTTTTTCTCTCACGCTCCGTCTCTTCTCTCTTTTTTTCTCACCTTTTCTCTCACTCTCTTTTTCTCTCACTCTCTCTCTTTTCTCTCTTTTTTTCTCTCTTTTTCTCTCCCTCTCTCTCTCTTCTCTCTTTTTCTCTCACTCTCTCTCTTGTCTCGTTTTTTCTCTCCCTCTTTTTCTCTCACTCTCTCTCTTCTCTCTTTTTCTCTCACCTTTTCTCTCACTCTCTTTTTCTCTCACTCTCTCTCTTTTCTCTCTTTTTTTCTCTCTCTTTTCTCTCTTTTTTTTCTCTTTTTCTCTCACTCTCTCTTTTCTCTCTTTCTCTCTCTTTTTTTGCTCTCCCTATCTTTTTCGCCCATTTCCATTCTCCTCCTGCCGGATCCCCTCCTGGTAGTCTCCCAGTGAGAGCTTCCGATTCTCATTTTCAGCATGGAGAACTTCAAAAATGGTGGATGTAATGCACTTTTACTAAAGTCAACCAGGAACGATATCACATACAGAATGAGAGGAAACAGTAGGTATTTATTATGTATAATTTTTTGATTTACTGCATTAACATACATAGGTATTTACTATATAGAGAAGGAGGTATATCTGCCTCTAAATCTAAAAGTGCTTCCGTGTAAATCCGTTTCAGATTGAAATATTGCATAATTTTGAGGTAATTAACCCCACACATGAGTAAGAAATTTACGAATGCATATATTTTGTAGGATATAGGACGCATAATGTCCAATATCTGCATGGGTTTAATGGGAATATTTGGGTTCGGGTGATTTCTGAGAATCCTGATAATAATTTTCACTGAGCTACTTTCTACAAAGACTCTTCATAATTTGGAAGAGGAAATGGAATCAGAAGTAGGCTGGCTCCTTAAGCACACATGTAGGAGATCCCTTGAGAACGGATGTGTAATCCCTTTTCATAATCCCATTGTTGGTGGATTGAACGATTATTACTGCCATATGGGTTACAGTAGAAAAGGCATTGAAAAATTCTACTCGTCACAGATACATTTTTGGCCAGAATCACGCAAGAAAGGATTCTTATCTGAAACGGGAGCTATTTACTCCGCCAGAAACAGTCAGCTGAGGAATACTTTTGAATACCTCCAATTTGGCTCAAAAACTCACAATGGTTCCTTTACAAAACTGCTGGAAACGTTCAACTCTGCGGCTAGGCCAACGAACTACTTTTTCATTCCCTTCAACAGCACAGTGGAAGACTTGAACCGAAGCCGGTTGTGTGGTAGAAACCACCAAAAACCAAAAATCATAACATCCATTTTTTTTTCTCTCTCTCAAAATCTCGAAACAGGAAAGACGGAGAGACAGAGAAAGGCGTAGTGACTACTGACATTGAGAAGTAGACAATGGAGGGAAATTATACTCGCGTGTCGTCTTCAATCTAATCATAGTTCTTTTTTTTGCCCCTTTCTCCTCCTCTTTTCTCCATCTAAACTATGATTGTTGTGAGAAATGTCAGCCGTCGTGTAGGCAAGAGAAGAAGAAGAAGAGACAATGTCAACCCAAGAACCATGTTAAACTACCTCACCCACACGCACTACTAACCCTTCCACAGAAGGGAAAAAAACAGAATTAAGCACACACCAACTCACGTCATTCTTCCCTTGAAATCTCTCTGTCTTCCCACAACTAAAAAGGCCACAGCAGGCATGGAGTTTCCCTTTTTTTTCTTGGTACATATACCAGAGAGAGAAAATTCCCCAAGTGATCCGCAGACAGATTCTTTCTATTATTTTGTGAGGAACATTTTTAACACCAAAAAATAAGGAGTCACAATCCCAGCAATTACGAGAGGAAGATGGGCCTACAAAGGAGAATTCCCGTTGAGAGCCATCATAGCATGGTAATTCCATATGTGAAGGACTGGGACGAGGTGGCGGGGGGCGATGGAAGAGAGCAGAACAAGACCATGAAATTAGAAGGCACATTCCACCCCGGCAACAATCAGCCCATAATGAAATAAGAAGCTTTAATCCCATTTGATTCTTCCACTTCCTCCCTACCTTCACACTTGTTTTCACAAATTATTAATCCGAATCCCCTAAATACCCCATGTCAATCTTCCCATGTCAATCTTCCCATAGCCATGAAGAATTTAAATTACTAAAAAAAAAACCAGAAAGGAGAAGAGAATTCTCCCAATTCTCACTTCCCCCAAAATCCACCATTCAATGTATTAAACATGTACAGGAGGGATACACTTAGGGATTAATTAGCCTTAAAATTCAGTTTGTCGGAGGTAATTGTCCAGATAAAAGGACCACCAGGATACATAACAATTAACAATTAAAATTAAATTCAGTCACAATATTATGCAATCTGTCATTCAATGTGGGGCAATGTCATTGGGTGGTGTCCGAAGGCACATTTCTATGGACAGGTGACTTCCGGGGAGTAACTTTTTCCACCTCTCACTAACGGCCATTCTACGGGGAAATGTCCTGTATTGAAATTCTGGCGTTTAGTCTACACCACGCACCTTTTTTGGAAATGTGAATTTCCCAATTAATAGGAAAGTCTAGGCCAGAAAGAGATTTGAAAATATGTAGAAAATCCTGCGGAAAAAAAGGGCTTAAATGACTAATTGTATGCGAGAATTATACGACCAATAGGAAGTGCCACGAATAATATATGGAGAGGAAACATCCACAGGGAAATTGTCAGCACTGACTCCCAGAAGATTACATACGGGATAGAGGAAACCAGAGATTTCCTGAACAGAAGGTGAGCAATTGCATCCAAATAGTTTAAATATTATACTCCAACTCATCCCGACCATTCCAACAGATCCATGGAATGTTAAACTAGCGTTGGATTTGTACAAAAAGCCAAAGTAGAGTGAAAACCCCAGATTGAAAAGTTGATTGACAAAGCCAAGTGAAGCCAGTAGTTGTAAGTTGTGGGTGGTGGCCATTAGCTATGTACATATACGGGCACAATTTAATAACTCAGTCCCGTACCTTTAATCACAAATGCCTAGGAATCCCAGAAAACGTCTCTTTATGGAAATGAATCCATCCACGTTTGCCCCAAATGCAGGGAACGTAATAAATGGAATATTAATTAATTATTATAAAACCTATAACAATCCCTCTAAACGCACAACTGTATACACGTATGTATACATACCTATAATGTATATAAATCCCACCATTCTCTACAAGACTTGCCCCAGATGAAACCAGAGGGGCTCACATAAGCTAGCATAAAAACTATGCTCTGATAATGTGACTATGGGATGATAATTAGTGAGAGAAAAAAACCCACAGAAATCAACCTCAAAAAGTGTACACATCCATTGAACCCAAGCCGTATGCCCAGACACCATGTGCTGTCTTCTTAAGCTTCAAATCAAAGATAAAAGGCATGGAGTGAGATAAAATAATCAAAATAAAGTAAGGGGAGGGAGTTAGACCTTTAATATAGCTTAGGAGTGAGAGAGAGAGAGATAGAGAGAGAGAGAGGAGGAAAGGGGTAAAGATAAAAAGCAGATTTACATAAGAGAGAGATGATGGACGGGGAAGGAAAGAGAAAACGGGAGAACACTGGGTGAGAAAGGGAAGAGAGAGAGCGAGAGAGAGAGAGAGAGAGAAGCGAGGGAGAGAGAGAGAGAAAGGGAAGAGAGAGAGAGAGAGAGAGGAGAGAAATGAAGAGGCCAATGGAGGAGAGAGTGAGTGACAGGGAAGAGAGAAGGATCTCGTTTTTATCTGGTGCTCTCAGAGATTTTTTCACACACAACAAAAGATGCTTTGACACGCACTCCCAAGAAGATGTGTTTTCTACATGTCAAAACCATGACAAAACCAGCTCCTTCCAGCCGCAATCCGAGCGTTTAAAAAAAGATGCTACCAGCTATGAAATCCATGAAATAAAAGAAAAGTTCTCTCTCAACACGATCCCCGTCCGAGTCCCTACTGGACATCATCAACGTCCATCATGCGGGAAGATTGAAGTAGCCGATAAGGATCACACTCTCACATCAAGTATGCACAATTACATCTATTCTCAGTCCACCACGTTTTCCCTTTTGGACGGAAGAGAAGAACAAAAAGGGGATTTGTTCCTCATTCTTCAACTCCTTCTGGGGCTTCTGGTCATCTTGTGAGAGTTTTTTTTTTTAATTCTAACGTGCATGGCACATGTCCGTACAAGCTTTTGTCAAAAACCTTTTTTATTTTTGAAACAGAATTAAGGGAAGCTTATGGAGATTAAACCTTTTGTAAGGGAAAGGGGAGACAAAGGAGAGACTAACAAGGAAGCTCAAGTTTTCAATTGAGTTAATTTCTCATGCTAAAAAAAATGGAGATTGTTCTGTTGTTCTTTATAGTACTATAAATCTGCGCATATACTCCAAACTGTGCCCGAGAAAGGTCCACAATTCAGTTAATCAAGAGTCGAAAGGCTTCGGATGTAAATCTTTTGGTTGATTAAATTCTTCATCCACCACAACTTCTAATAAATAAGTCTCCAGGAAGTAAAAGTGAGTGAGAGAGAGAGAGAGACAGAGAGAGAGAAACTGAGAGATGACAGAGGGCAAAGGCTGAAGAAAGACATAACTACAAAGGACGAGATACGTCACGTGCGGCTCCAGGCCCAACTTTCCAATAGGAAATTATGCGGGAACACATTTTATTTATGTATGAAGGAAATCGGAAGATAAAAAGGGTTAGAAGAACAAAGAGAGAGAGAGAGTGAATCCGAGGAGTTTCTAGTCAAGTTAGTCATTTGATTATTGTTGTTGCTGTTGTACAGAAGAAATTTCATAAATGAGATTATAACCACCACACAAAGAAGGATGAAAGTCCGTGTTGAGAAAAAGTGTGAGAGGTTGTGGCCATGTAGGAAAGAGTTATTGTGATTTAGATGAGAAAGCCGTCTCATGCCATAAGGACGTCAACAAGTCTTTGGAGTCTCGGCGTGATGAGGAGCCATTTAAGTTTTTAGCTCCGGAGTCTCTCCGACAGTTCACGCAAAACTTCCTATTATGGTTCCCTTCCACAATTTCCTTGTATCTCCATGAAGACTTTTATTTTTTAACCAAGACCAACCACTAATCAATGTTGGGACTCATCCAAAGAAACTTTCTTTCTACGAAACAATCTCTTTCCCTCTCACATGTCAACCGTGACTTTAAGTGTCCATAACCTCCGAGGGAAAATATGTGGGAGAAAGGAATGGAAGTGGAGATGGGGAAAGAGCTCAGTCAGAGATCCTTCCCATTTTGGAAGGGATACAAGAATCTGGACTGGAATTCCGTGGAAAAAATTCAACCACTCAATGGATGGAAGGGAATGGGAATCGTAAAAAAAAAAACAAATACATGTAAGGAGCAATTAGAGATGCAGTCAGAGGAACACGGGCTGTAGAATTTATTTAAAAATAATAATACTAGTTACAGATAATTATAATGCAGACTCAACAGAGTCAACAGTCTTCAAATTCTGAAGAGCAATTTCAAAATTACGAGAGGAAGAATAGAGGCGGAGAGTCAGAATAAAGAAATGAGATTCGTAGAGAGAAAGCACTAATTAATAAGTATGGAAACAACAACAAGTTCCTCACAAGTGAATAATTAGATTGAGTCCCTTTCTCCCGTCCAAAAACTTTAAATGTCAAAAGCTCTTTACCAAATAAGAGTCCCAAGGATCCTCTCTACAACTTTATTCCCTTCTAACAACCACCACAAACACGCTCTCATAATCATTAGAAACTAGCAAAAAAAAAAAAAAAATGGGGAGGGCAAGAAATAAACTTTGTTTTTTCCTACATAATCTAATGAACTCATAATTCTGGGAAGGACAGAAGGAGACTTTGGAAAAACAAATGAGACGAGCTGGAAAAAGGGGTAGGGATGGAGGCGTATGAGAATGAGATGTATAAATCAATTAAAAACACGTTGTAACCTGAGAACAGATCCATTTAATACTCAGCGTGAAGAGCCAGGAGAAAACATCACACACACACAGGAGTGATGAGAGAAAAAAACACAAGTCTTGGAAGAGAATTATGAGGACGATGGTAGAATTCACCACTGAAAGCACTGCCACCAGCCAAGACTCATAAATATGTGTCCTTCCTCTCTCGAACAAATCCGAACACAAACTGCCGCCTCATTTCATCCTGCTCACTTCCATACTCTCTTTCTCTCCACACACACGCACACACTCTCTTGGCTCTCTCTCTCTCTCTCTCTCCTCTCTCTCTCCTCTCTCTCTCTCTCCTTCTCTCTTTCCCTCCCTCAGTCCGACTCTTCCCAATCTCCTCTTGTTACCCTTTCAACTCTTTCAAAAGAAAGCTACCCAAAAATTCACTGTCATAACATTCGTTTTTCTCCATGAACGCAGTACACAAACGTCTCTTTCGCTAATCTGTCCTTACCCAAAAAATCTCTAGAATTTTTGGGGAATCTTGTGGCTTTTTCGAACATTTTCAGCTCACCTTTCATTGCATTTTGCCTGTACTACTATCTATTTTCTGGCTTGCCCTACACAAGAACAAAAGTAGAGTTGCCCTCCGCCGTAGTTTTAGTATTCTTCTTGCTTACGGGATATTTCCTACTTGAGTTCTTTTAGGGGAAAAAATGGCTGTAAGAAACGATATGGATGTGCTAGCATCCCATTAAAGTTCTAGTCTGTGTGGAGTGCTCTGAAACATATCCTTCCTGCAGAATCTATGCTGTTTTTTTTGGGGCCAAGATGTGCAATTTACGTGTTGCCGTGTTTAGCTTCCACACACGTCTGCATGAACGTTGGAATGCCAATTTTTTTTGGGGGGGGGGGAGAGAACGTTGGAGCAAGAATGGGGTGAGAGGAGGATTGTGGGAAAAAAAAGGTTCCTCCATCCTCTTGTGGATTCTCTTTATTGTGGTTTTGGCGAGGCTCACTCTGTTTCATTTTCAAATAAATACCCGCACTTTATTTCCTTTTTCCTGGAGACGTCAAGATTCTTAGACAGCTTTTGAGTTCTACTCAGAGTCAACATAGTTTTCCTCTTAATTTTTTCTATTCATCACCTCGTTTTGAAAATCAAGCCTCAAATGTTCTTGAATAGTCCAGAAGATCTCGAGGGTCCTCAAAATGCCAGAATTTGCTTCATCTCCCTAGACTTTGCATAAATTCTAAGCTCTCTAACGACAGAAGCCTTTGATTCATTCAGAAATACTTATTTGTGTCTTTGGCTCGCTTTTCTATTCCCCCAAAAAAATCCTGCCATCTCTTCCCCGTCCCTCCGTCACGTCATCTCACTCCCATTCTTCGGCATTCGCCAGTCATGACATGGAGAAGGATCGAAGAAGAAAAGTTCAATTCCTTCCCACGTCATCTTTCAATCACGGCTCATAAAATGCCACGATTTTTATATGTGCCTCCCTTCCATTTTCATCCTCTACTTTCTCTCTCTCTCTCTCTCTCTCTCTCTCTCTGGAGTTCATAAAACCTACTAAAAAAAAGCACTTGCATTGCAGTAGAGAAAAGGGGGGGAAAAGAAGGGAAAAAACCTTGCACATGTAACCAAGACGTGAGTACTCTCATTTCTACATAAAACATTTCTTGCGCCGAAAAAGTCCATTTTTTTCCTCAGTCCTTCCATTAAAGACTGAGTAGAACCCCAACGCTTTCGCCGTACTATATTTATTTACGCATTAAAACCTTAGAAGGAGTGAAGGAGCTGAAGGGAGAGACATAAATTTTATACACCAAAAATTCATATGGAAATGCTGGAAATATCATGGGAGAGGAGAGTGTGAGAGGAGACGGAGGAAATGCTAATATTCAAGAGAGGCTCAAGGCTTGATAGTTTCGTGCAATTAAAGGAGCCAACTCAGTTGATGGACGCGTACAAGGGAAAGAAAAACACAGCCGAGGACTATCACCACCCATCAACGTTGGGTGGCAAATACAGATGTAAAAGATTTACTCACACACACACACTTTTTTTTTTCATTTCAAATCCTCCGTCAAACTTGTCTGTGCATGGCATTTGTAGAGGGAAATGGAGGGAAGGAATGGGATGGAAATATAGAGGGAGTATTGGAGGACTGCAATGTGGTCCTTTCTTGTTTCCTTATGTTTAACTTGGCATCATGGAATGATATGCTGGAGTTGGAGGTGGGACATGCAGAGACACAAAGTGCGGGAGAGACACTGATTCTCAGTTAGGAAGGGATCGCGGGAGAGCAGGGGAAAAAAGCTTCCATGAAATTCTTTGGCACCTACCAATGTCATCCCTTTCCAAAGTACACACGCATTCCTACTACTCTTTTCCATCCCTTTCCTCCCGCTTAATTTCCGTGTCTCTTTTCCATTTTTTAGATTCACCCTTCCTTTAACCTTTCTCTCCCTTTTCCCTTTTTTCTACTTCTATCTCTTTCATTTCACTCCCTTTTTTCTACATCTATCTCTTTCATTTCTCTGCCTTTTTTCTCTTTTTCTCTCTTTCATTTCTATTTTTTCTCTTTAATGTCTCTCTTTAATGTCTCTCTTTTTTCTTTCATTTGTTATATTTTTCTCCCTTTAATTTCTTTCCCTTTTTTCTATTTTTCTCCCTTTAATTTCTTTCCCTTTTTTCTATTTTTATCTCCTTCTATCTCTTTCATTTCTCTCCCTGTTTTCTATAGCTGTCCCTTCAATTTCTCTCTCCGTATTTTCGCTCCCTTTTGCTCTTGTGATCTCTTTAATTTCTCTCTCCGTATTTTCGCTCCCTTTTGCTCTTATGATCTCTTTAATTTCTCTCTCCGTATTTTCTCTCCCTTTTTGCTCTTGTGATCTCTTTAATTTCTCTCTCCGTATTTTCTCTCCCTTTTTGCTCTTTTGATCTCTTTAATTTCGCTCCCTTTAATTTTTCTCCTTAATTTCTCCCTCTTTAATTCCTCTCCCGTTTGCCAATTTCTCTCTCTTATTTCTCTCCCTTTAATTTCTCTTTTTCATATTTCTCTCTTTTTCTATTTCTCTCTTTAATTCCTCTCAATTTTTTTATATTTCGCTCTCTTTTTCCATGTCTCCGTCTTGAGCAATTGTCTTAACAACTCATGTATCTATCTACCTGTGCGTTTAAATTATGTAACTACAAATATTGGTCTTTCCCGACTTGTCCTCGTTTGGTTCTTATACACTAAGTCACACTAACTCTGGCCTTAACTCTGAGGCTTTATCTAATTGTTTCCATGTACACAAAGTGTTTCTATGATGTATCTTGATAAATACATCTCGTAACACTTGCAAAGCTTTTTTTTTTTTGCTGGGCACACTTTCCAGCCATAATTTGGCCGAAATTTCCCTTTCTCATTGGGAATCTTGTCTTTACTGATCATGGGACATGATTTGTGCGTGGATTTCTTTGTTTATCTCCCTTGTGCTCTTGAGGAAATCCTTTTGGTTCCGTATGCAATTGCATTTCCTTTTCTCTTTTCCTCGTCCTCGTCGCTGTCTTTGAGTCCGTATGAACGAGCTTTGCGTCCTTTCCATCCACATGTGCTATTTATAATTTAAACACGCGGAGTTATTCGCCCCTCCGTCTAGTATTGCTCTCGGTTCCTTCAAAAAAAACAAGATCTGTGTTTGGAAACGTGCAAAAAACATCAAATACGCATCTTTCTACACATCATAAAACGTTTGCTTCTCTCATATCCCCCACCGCCAATAAAATCTAACACACAGAGTCTTGAGCCTCATCACAAAGCCGACGACAGCATGAGAACATGTTTTTTTTTCCACCCAGAACATCTCATATCCTTCTTTCTTCAATACATTTCACAATCCTTGTGCAACCTCATCTTCCAAGTACAAAAATAGGAAGATGTTGGGGGGAGACCAGGATTATCATCATTATGTTTATCATTCTCATGAACAGGCACCGGCTCTTCCTCGGGAAAACCAACATTTATTTAATGAAATATGGATATCCAAGAGAAATCTAATTTTCTACATCCTAATTATAATAAAAGGGAAGGAATGTGACAGTAATTCTCCCTCAACATTCTTGGACGTCTCCCAAAACATTTCTCTCCTCGTTCTTCCCGTTGCAGATGTTACAATAATATTTTTGCAAGATTATTATCCCGCATTTTTCTTCGTTTTGTATTTTTTTGCTTTTTAAAAATCCTCCCTGTATATGACAATGGAAAAGAAATAAGGAAGAAAATAAATGAGGAGAAAATAACAACTACATATGCACACAAAAAATTACTTACTGTGTGCGCCGAGAGGGGAAAAAAAATTCTTTATTACCCTCCAAACAATATTTTTACATTTATGGAGTACATGTCATTTTTAGATACTTTTATTTTATTTGCACTCCCAACCAATGACAATGGCAGGAGGGAAAAAGGAGGTTCAGTCCACGGAACACAAAAACTTTGGTTAGAAAGAAGAAGAAAGGGAAGCCATTTAAGAAGCACGAACATGTTCGGTCGTTGTTGAAGGAATTCCACAATAAAATGGGAGCTTCAGCAGGGTTTTTATGCAAAGGAGGAAAGTGGAACATTTTCTGAAATTACAATTAAAAGACAACTCCGTCCACACATTCTTTCTGTCTCTTTCTTTAATTTCCCTTTCTCTCTCCGTCTCTCTTTGCCCAAAGTATCTTCCATCGAAATGTCTTCCGCTCTCCGAGAGGGATAAAAACATAAAAATCCTATTTGTTCACGAAAAACGATGAATTTGTTAGGTAAACAAATAAACATGTGAAGAAAGACTCGGAAATCCTACAAATACTTTTAATCCCAGGTACTTTTTACTACTACAGTTCACTCCTCTACATTTTTCTCTCCTTAATTTTTTTTCTAAAGTCTCCTTTCCGTCCATTGGCTCCGCGTTTCCCAGCTTTGAATAGGAAAAAGTAAATACTACGTCAAAGTTATTTTTTTCTTTTCTCATTTCGGACGAAAGGAAGAAGGAACGAGGAAGTAAGTTAAAGAAAAAAGAGAAAAAAAAAGGAGGGAACAACAACAAAAAAAAAGTAAATACTGTCAAATGGTAAAAGGATACTTCCACATACTTGTGTATAATAAATGTGTACAGACGCTCTCGTATAGTACGTTGGAAGAAGAAACTATTTGCTTTTTACGCTCATAAAAACCATCTCCGAAATGGAATACCACACTATAACTGCATCAAAACATTTCTCTCTCCCAAACATAAAAAGGGTAGGGAAAGAGGAAGGGGTATGAAAAAAAATCATTTTTTACAGGGTGTACGAATTTTATATAGACAACAAGTCCGATTATGCATAGGAGATACAATAAGCCAAAGAGAAAGAGAGAAAGGAGGAGGCTTGGCTAGGAAATAAGATGACGAAAAACCGCGTAGCCCACAAAAACTCATACTATTTACTTTCTACAATCTCCCGCATTAAATGCACAGCCAGTAAATAGATAGCACCCTAGTTTGTAAACATTATTTTTTTTCTTCAAAATATCTTCAATGAAAAATGATCTGTCAGAGAGACAAGATACCAGCAGTGGTATTTATTTACCTCTTCTTCATGGAAAGTACCCCACCCTGGATTTTCGTCTCTCTCTCTCTCTCTCTCTCTCGTCTCTCCCACATTCTCCATCTCTTTTTTCTCTTTCCCCTCTCAATCTCCCACTATATTTTCTCATTTATTCCTCCCTCTTTTTCTCTCTTTCCCCCCTTTTGCCCTTCACTCTCTCTCGTCTTTCCAAATCTAATTTCCTTTTTAGTTTTCTTCCCTGCCTTAGTCTCCCCTTTGAAATCTCATTTCACATCGTGTCCGAAAATGCTATCAATTTCACCCGGTTTGAGGCGAACTCAAAAAATAAAACACTGGCTTCAATTCAGACCGCGTTTCTCTCAGGAATTCTTCATTCCCTTTTAAAAATAGAGTGAATACTATTGAAGCAGCTGGGCTCTTCATGTGTCCCTCCCTGCCATAATATATATATGAATGGGTCCTAAGCAGTGTTGCATAAGCACGGGCGATTATTAGCAGAATAAACGCAGGCTAAATAGATTTAGAATTCCTAAAAATAGATTTAGAATCCCTAAAAATAAATTTAGAATCCCTAAATTAAACAAATAAGAATAATTGTAATTACAATTTAGTACTAATGAGGAAAGCCGGCCTTTCGAAAGTACTTTCACTATAGTAGATCGGTGAAAGTGACCTCTAATCATGACATATTTGCAGAGGGAATCTTGGCGGAGACCTCCCATGACCCCATGGGCAAAAGTGTGTAAAAGATTGGCTTTATAGGGTAATCCAACATCACTGTCTGGCTTAGGAAAGTGAGGGAGATCCGTGTGTATAACTAATGACTTGTTCACAGATGCAAATAAAAGGACGGTGATGGAGATGATCAGGATGATGATGCGAATGATGGTCTTTTTTTGATCCCTCGCTCTTTATCCCTCCATGAGCCTCCTGATGCTGGTGGTGGGAATGGGGAACCATCATGCTGCTTCGCGTTAAAACGTTAGTTTAGTACTACAAAGAGAGAGAGAGAGAGA